>PVIR01024641.1:0-25697 GCA_004026965.1 Petromus typicus | reverse complement strand
AGTGGACTCTCACTCTCTCTTGGCAAGGAAGGCTTTCATCAATAGACTAACTCCCTCACTGCCAACCCTAGAGGGGCACACCAGTCTGCCTCATCCCAGATTTGTGGCTTGTCTCCACAAAGTAATAGTGATTCTCTTGTCTGTACCAATTGCAAGCTGCAGATGGGTGGCCTAATGCTGTAATGTTGAACCAAATTCTCCACAGATGAACTGGAAAATGTCCTCGCTCATTCAGAAATCTGCCCGCCAGCTGTCAGGCCTCCAGGACTCCCTCCCTTGCCCAGATCACCGATGAACAGACGGTGTTCACCACAATGATTAGGCTGTGCTTTCAGCTCAAGCCATTTACTCTAGCTAATGTTTTAATCCATTTTTCTTCTTCATCAGGAATGTCTCTGCCATGAGGACTCTTTACGGTGGCAGCAGAGAAAACTGGTGAAACTCTCTTGGGATTAGGGATAAAAAGTCTCTGTTTGAGCTATGCATTAGCCATGTGGCCACTTTATATGGGTCATTCTTCCAAGGTGCTCAGTGGAGGACTCCCTTTTGTGCCAATAAAGACTGGGAATTGGGAAGCAGATGTCTACTCACTAGCAATTTGACTGTCACTACAAATAAAGGATACAACATAATCTTGGGGGACTCTCAAAGCCAAGATACAAGATTTAAATAGAACAGGAAATAAGTTGACAAATAGACGATGAAGAAATAAGAAAGGATGGAAGAGCCAATTTCATTTGCATTTACAAAATATGAGAACATTGCTCAGTCTCAAAAATGTCTTTTTTTGCCTTTGCATACTTAAATGAATAAAGAGAATTTAGTAAGATCACCTTTGTGTGGGACTTGTTTTGGAGTTTATTCTTCTTTTAGCACTTGATCTGAATAAAATGGATTCAAAAATATCTGAGCATATCCATTTACGTGGCCTTTCTCTCTGGAGCAGAGATTTTGAAAAACAAAATTGTTACTGAATACTTCTCTCAGGGCTTTTTCTCACTGATTGTTAGTCTAAGACAGTGACGGCAAACCTAAGCTGTATTATTTGCTTGTCTTTAAAGACAAGGATGTCAATGTGCACAGTGTTTCTTCTAAACTAAAACCCACTGTACAGACCTAACTACAGTGCTGGGTTTTTGCAACAAATATGTGAGTTTGAGTCTTCAGTGTGGGTACTCTCTCTAGAAGGTTTGCCACCACTGGTCTAAAAGACCCACTTGCAGGTGTCTTTCTAATGAGCATGAGCTTTGGGATTAAATAGACCAAGGCCCCAAAACTGGCTCTGCTATTTACAATGTGCAAGCTGTTTAGAAATGTTCAGCTTTTTGTAGTCATAATTTCTTCAGTTTTCAGATTTACTGTCAAGCTGTCGGGCCCTGTCAACAATTCCCCAATGACTTTGCAGAAGCCATGCAGTCTTCCAGACCTGATAAATCCAGCCCCTCCATAGCTGCCCAATCCTGTCTCATCACACTCTCCTGACAGAGCATGTCAGGAGTTTGGCTGATTTTATTTCTGTGCCAAGACATTCTCCTCCCAAGACTTCCCATGTCCCATCTTCTCCCCCTGAATAACCTTATTTTGTGTTTTTTGCATGGCTGGTTTCTCTTCTTCACAAAATCTCTTCTAAGTTACACATCCTCAAACAAATCTTCTCCTGCCACTCTAGTAAACAGGTCCCCTCTTTTATCTTGTCCTGGTGGGTGTTAGCTTTTTGCAATTTGTATTTATGTTTGTTATTACTTTTCTTCTTCATGGAGATAAATGTTTAGTCTAAGAAGAAGCCTCCCTTCTTTACAACTATGAGTTTTCATCAGTTCTCTGGGACACTGCCCACATGTCTTACACTAGTTTAAATTCCCTTGTTGCTCAGCTTTCTACTTGCCTAACACTTGCAATGAAAGACAGACAAGTTTAACTTGGCTGACAGTCTCAGAGGGTCCACTGCATGTGCAGCTGGCTCTGAGAGGAGCCATAGTGGCACAAATGGTTTTCAGCTCATGGTCATCAGGAAGCACAACAGAGAAGAAAGACCCCAGAGAGGAAGAGACCAGGGACCAGCTACAGTGCCCTGAGATCATACCTGATGATTCATACGACAACCTAGAAATGTTCTTTACTGATCTGTGACTTGTCTCTTAATTCAGATCAGGTGACACTCAAAATTAACCATCACATATGCCTTTAATGATTTTATTACTACTCTGTACTTCCCTTTGGGGATTTTTTAAAAAAACTTTATTGGTACATGAAATATACACATCATGATTGCACTCCATAATGGGGATTTGTACCAGTGTAAGACACAACTTAATTCTCATTTTTTCCCATAGCCCTACCCACCCTTCCACCCCCCCATATACATAAAATTTGTTTCCTTACTTTTTTGTTACAATCTCAACATTGTTGGGATTTTTTTTTAAGAGAGGGTCTCGCTTTGTATTTCACACTGGCCCTGCTCTCAGCCTCACACTCACATCACAGCAATCCTCCTGCCTCTGCCTTCTGAGTGCTAGGATTACAGGAGTGAGCCACCATGCCCAGCACTGTGGTATGTAGTACTGATTGCTGCTGGGTGTGAGTCTCCACACCCAGTTTTGTATGTGGTTACTGGGGGATCAAACCTGGGCCCTTGCACTTGCAAGACAAGCGAAGGAACCACTGAGCTAAATCCCCGGTCTCTCCCTTTGGGAATTTTACAAGCTCTCCAGTTACTTGACCATTGCTCACTTTTCTAACACTCAGGTGAGGACAGGCTCCACATCTGTCTTGCACTAAGTCCATACTGCTGCAAGTGGTACCTGGCATCTAGGAGGTGTAGTGTGAGCTCTTGCCTGCCCCATATTACTACCAGTTGTAAATCCCAAGAGCCCCTTCATTTTTTTGTGGACTCTTCAGTTGATGCCTCCTTTATGTGAGAATTAAATACATTTGAATTCTCTTCATTCTCTATTTCCTTACTCCATTACTCTCTTCCACTTCAGAAGCATTCTGAAAACCTGAGATAAGAAGTTCAAAGAATGCATTAAATGAGAGCAAAACATGAGATATAGAATGTAGATAACATGGCTCACCTTATTTGCTCTTGTTGCTGAAAATGGGCAAACAATTATACATACATATCCTATTTAGTAAACATGATCAAAATGACATGTCAACATTCCAATTAATTTTCTAGTTATATTTTGTTCTCTTTGGCAGTTATATTGTCCTCTTTTTATCTCTTGTGGCTTCTCTACTTATCCACTCCTAGCAGTGAGGACTTTTTCAAACACCAAACTCAAAATGGTTACAATGCTTTGTGCTTCTCTCAGGGAAATGGTCTGTTGAAAAACATACCCAGCTGATAAAACACATACTTAAAGGAATTTCTGTTACAGAATTGCTGTTACAGAATTTAGTCTGTTGACTAAATTCAAAGGTGAGATTTCAAAGAAATAAGGCCACTCAGTGCTCTGGACATGACAAAAATAAAGGAGTATGGACATTCATGGACTACTGATGAAATTTCCCATTTCTCTACTGGAGGCCTTCCCATCTTCAAAGTCATTCTCATTCTAAAAGTCTTAGTTTTGGCATGTAAAAAATAAAGCCATAGACTTTTTGATCATTTTATTATAAATATCAATAGCAATAAGAATTGCCTCTCCTATCAACAGGTAGCATTTTCTTCCCTCAAAAAAATATTGTAGGTAGTCCCAAGCAGAATTAAATTAACTTAAACTTTGGGAAACTATACGACAGTCAATCACAGAAATTCTATCCAGAGAACAATAGCAATCTTATAAAAAGTTAATTATCTAAACACTCATATAATTTTCAGGTGTCAGAATAATAGACCAAATTTATTGAAGTGAAACTGAGCCTTGAAAGCTTTCTAGAAGCACAGAAACATTTAGATTTTAATAAGCCTTTAACATAATATCTCCTTCAGAATTAATAGCAGGTAAAACAGATGAGTAAAAACACTCTCATTGTTTCTTTATGGCAAAAATCCTACCCTCTCATCAAAGATCCTGGATCTTAATCCTGAAAGTGTAACACTGACCAAAGCCCATAGGCTTCTGACTGACCCCAGCTTATCAAAACAAAGTGTGCACTGTCGCATAGTCTGGGTTAAGAAGGTAGGCTGCCTTCTGCCATAGCTTCCTCATGCCCATCAAGCTATCAGTTCCCAGCCAGCCCTGCATTTTAGTTTCTCTCAGCACCGAGCCAGAAAGTGGATTGCTATGGGTATATTAACAATATAGCAGCCTGTTTCCAGAGTACTAGGTAATGAGTCAAATACCCTGCCACCTCACCTCTCAACTAAACAAAGGTAGGGGACAAAGGCAAAGACCTATAGTTACCAATACTTAGGGCACAACACTGAATGGCAAACACTAACTAAAGAAGTCTCTGTACTAGCAACAGTCTTCAGTAATCAACTCACAAGCATCAGCACAGAAAACAAACAACAAATACAACTATGAGACCATAAGGCAACAAAATGCCTC
This sequence comes from Petromus typicus, assembly GCA_004026965.1. Taxonomy (NCBI): domain Eukaryota; kingdom Metazoa; phylum Chordata; class Mammalia; order Rodentia; family Petromuridae; genus Petromus; species Petromus typicus. Next base: position 21,201 of record PVIR01024641.1, on the reverse strand, counting down.
TAAAGTCTCACAGTTCTCCCAAGGCCAAATTAGAGAGTATGAAGGAGGAGGAAATTAAGAGCCATGCAGCCATATTATTTCAAAGGATAAAAGAGGAGATGACAAATCAGATCAATAAGGTGCTTTGTGAATTCAAATAAGATATAGCTAAACAGATAGTGATTCTAATAAATAAAACAATCAGCAAGTCTACAAAAGAAACTAATAAAAAGCCAGCTGAGCTAAACAAAGCACTGAAAATGGGAGTGTGCAGCAAAGAAAGGAATTAGGTCCTACAAAAAGCTATCAAACTAAACTCAGGAGATTGAAAATTCCACTGAAAGTAGAGGTGACACAAGTAGCCAGCATAAAACAGGCTGTCAGAATTAGAAGACAAGGCTGACATCTGCAATAACTAATAACAGATATATTAAAAACAATAAAAGGATGTGAAAAATAATAAATTTAGGAAGCTTAATAATCAGTTTAGGGCCAGGGATTTAGCTCAATGTTTCCAGCGCCTGTTTTGCAAGTGCAAGGGCCAGGGTTTGATCCCCCTATAACCACATACAATACTGGGTGTGGAGACTCACGCCCAGCAGCAACCAGTACCACACATCAGGGCCCAGCATGGCTCACACCTGTAATCCCAGCACTTGGGAGGCAGAGGCAGGAGGATTGCTCTGATGTGAGTCTGAGGCTGAATGCAGGGACAGCCTCAATTACAAAGCAAGACCCTGTCTAAAAAAATAATAATAATAATAACAATCAGGTTAAGGTTTTTAAAATATTTCCATCCAAAGGAGACTATAACATTTTCATACCAATTTTAAAGTCACTTTGAAAATTAAGCTTTCAATGGCTATCATTAAGATACACACACACCCACACACACACATATGCACACACAAATAAGTGTTGATGAGGATGCAGGGTAAAAGGAATCCTTATACTCTGTTGGTAGAAATTTAATGTAATACAGCTATATGGAAATCAGTATAAAGTTTCTTTAAAAACACTAAAAACAGAGCTATCATTTGATATCATTCACCATATATCCAAAGGAATTAAAGTCAACATACTAGAGAAACACCAGCATACCCATATTTATTGTGTCCCAATTCACAATAAATCAACCACAGAAATAGCCTGGGTAGCCCTCAACTGCAGACTGCATTTAAAAAGTGTGAAATATGTTCACAATGGAGTACTTAGCAATAACGACTGAAATGTCATTCATAGGAAAATGCACAGCGCTAACGGGCATCCTGTTAAGCAAAATAAGCCAGACTTAGGAAGACAAGTATCACATACTTTCTCTCATTTGTAGAATTCGGGAAGAATAGGATGACTGGAAAGTATAAGGGAGATGAGTAATGAAGAGCAAGGAAATGAAAGTGGATGGGAAAAGTAAGAAAGGTAATTGGAAAGTGTGTGGATACCAACTATAGAAATAATCCCTGAAAGTATAGCCTTAGTGTGTGGATACAATCAAAGGATGTTTATACATATATGGAAATTCCACAATTAAACCAGATTTTCTATATTAACATACATTAACAAAATATTACAAAGCTTTTGAGCCTTCAAGGTTCTTGTGAATTTCCTGGAAAAAATTGTAATCTTAGGTGCTAGTTTGAAAAACAAAGTTTCATAGAAACATTATTTTGATGAGTATTTTCTTAGAGAGCAGATCCACCTGCAGAAGTTCTAGGTAAAACTGAACCGTACCACATCCAACAAGAGTCTTTATAGTGTTCAAAATACATTAAATTAACAGTCTTAGTCCTTTGAAGAAAAAAAGGTAAATTATGAAAACAAAACCCAGCCCAAAGTTTATACACTTCATTTTTAACTATTTCTCACATTTTTTCACTCTTTGGAAAGTTTATCATAATCAATTGAAGGCCATAATCAGAACCATAGAACTAAGTCAGGAGATTATATATATATATATATATGTATATATATATATATATGTATATATATGTATATATATATGTATATATACTATATTATATATATCACTATATTATATATCATACATATAAAATTCTAACATATATAATATGTTTTTTATATATATTGTATATATATATTATATATGACATGTATATATCTTGCTGGCCATGGATAAGAAAACGGGGGCTGGGAGGAACTGAGGCAAACTTAAGACCAAATGTTTCCAAGTGTGCAGACTTTCCAGTTCCAATGTTATCACCATGGAACAACATAAGTTTAGTGTTCCAAATCTTCTCAGTTTTTAAGAAAGCAAGCAGAACTTTATACAAAATTTTTTTATACTATAACTATCTCAATTTTTAAAATCTACACGATGTGCACTAAACCTGTGAGAAACCTTCATATCCCATATTGTGAGCATTGACACTTAGAGGCACTTGAGAAACTCAGTGATAATGGCCTGGGTGATACTCATGTCTCTGTCTCTCTCCTCACATGCAAACCACCCCTCGAGTCACCAATTGGTACATTCTTCAGCAGTATCTGGAAGGAAGCCAGGAAACTGAGTACCTGCCGACCTCTGCTCCCAACACGCTCTCCCTGGAGTTGGAGTTGTCAAGAGCTGCTTTGATCTTTGGAAACCACTGAGGCTCCTCTGTACTTTCCATGGGCCAGGACTTTCACAGAAACACAATACCACACCAAATCTAGTGACATTTTTTTGATACTTATGAGGAAGCAAAATGAAATGGGCAATTAAAAATCTATGAAGGTCAATTGATTTCCTCTACTAGCAATTATGCCTTATAATTGTTTGCTAAAAGCAGAATTGGCATTTTCCACTGCCAATGATTGGCCAGGATTTTGTGCTTATTGAACCTCTGTGGGTTTAGAGTCTAAGTCTGGATAAAAACCAAGAGTAGAACAGAATTTGAGAAGCCTCTCCAAAGCCTTTCATCTCGTCTCTGGCTGATGAGCTCACAAGGTTTCAGACAGTTCTCCCATTCCAAGCAGGCAGAAACCCCACTGTAATAAAAATTCACAATGTTCCAGAACCCAGACTTTGGTTCTCATTAAAAACCCAACAGACAAAAAAGTCCAGGAGGCCTGCTAGCCAGACCTTTCCACACGGCAGGGAAGGCTGGCTTTTGGGTTTATTTTTAAGTTAGCAGACTAGGTCAGAACTCATTGTGAAGGCTGATGAAAGACTGAAAGCCCGTGTTTCATCTTCTGATTAATCCAAAATTAAACAATTCAGAGATTTTGATCACTTAGTCTGTTCTCTTTAAAACATATGTGGCAGATAATAAATAGCCATCTCTGGCACAGATAGCAAGATGCATTGTGTGTGCCCGCAGGCTCTCTGTGGACTATCCTTAGGCCTGTTCAAAGATCAGATAGTAAATCACAATTTCCTTCTGAAGGACTAGTACAATTTTCACCTCTTATTAAAAATGAAGTGTGCATTTCTTTTTTCCATCTTAGACAGAACTCACCTGCTGCTCATAGTCTCAGTAATAATCTATCTGGTTTAAAAAAAATCTTTGATGGAGTAGATTAGTGATTTATGTAAGCCTTGTAGTACATGAAAGAGGAAAGGAATTACGCATATCTTGCAAGGCTCATTACTTGCATTTGAGTTAAACATAAATCTTTAGAGAATAACAAAGTATTTTGCATCTTCTAAGATTTTTTTTCCCAAATCAAGACTTGAAAATTAAAAGACTTTTTAAATAATAAATAAGCAAAGCTGTAGGAAACGAATGGGAACTCCAGGATTCCAAGGAAGAATCTGGCTGTTTCAGCGAGATAAATGATGAGCCATCTGCACAAATTGCCCGCGTCATCCTCACGCGTCCTTTGCAGCCTCACTTTTCTGTAACCAGCGAAGCGCTGGTCCCTCCAGGCCCTCTGACCGCGACCACCCGTTTCCAAGCACGATCGGAAACCGTCATCCAAGACCCAGTGAAATTGTCTTTCTCATCTTTATCTCTCACTGCAATGTGTCGCGATTCCTACCTCTGATGATGTTTCCCTCATCGACTGTGATCTCCCCAAATACCTGCAGAGAGTCTGACACGTCTCATGTAAATTCTACTGCGCGTAATGTACCCTATTTCTAAAAAGGAGATTGAAGTGGTTTCTAAAACAGATATATTTATGAATGAATGAATAAAAGATAATATAAATAAAATAGAAAACCAGAAAAATAAGAGGTGATTAGTTGTCAGCAGAGTGGCTGGAGTCCAGCGGCCAGAGCCTGGGCAGGAATCAGATGGCAAACAAACTGAAACACCAAAGGAAAGTTTAAAACAGCGACTCTGCAAAAGTCCTGGGATGGTTTAAGAAATAGGAAAAAAAACTGGGTAGGGTGTTGCCTACAGGACAATGACAGAGAAAACTGCTCCAGGAGTTTTTGCTACTTCTAACCTAAAGGCAAAGATAAGGACATTGTTAGTACCCAGAGAAAGAGCTCTGCTCAGTGGGCGGAGAAGAGCTGCAGGCTTATTAAGGGGAGTAACTGACCTGCCAAGTCCTAACCTACAGACAGTTGAGTACCTAGTCTCACTCTTTCTGCCCCTGGGTCCCTTGCGTGCCTCTCATGGGTCAAATCTAATGAAAGGTCGCGGGCAGAGATTTCCCTTGATACCACCCACGCAGTGAGACTCCGGAGGCCAGTGTCCAGCACAGCGGAAGGTGCAGCAAAGAAGGCTGAGAAGACCCAACGCGTAGCACAAGCTCTGTTCCCGATACCTCAGTAACCTCAGAACAGAAGAGAAGCACCATCTGTCTGAAATCAGTGATTGGTCAATCCTAGCCCGTGAGTGGTCTGTGAGAAGGCGCAGAGGCTCGCCATCGAATGTGCCCATGGGAAACTCAGGGAGACCTGACAGAGCTCCATCCGGCTGCGCGTCGATGAGCACTGAGGGGCCGAACGGAGCAGCGGAGAAGACATTCTACGAGGTCAACTCATGTCTCATGAACCCAGCTGGCTTATTGCCTATTAGCTAAGAGTAAGTTGTAAAGAACTCAAAGGAAGCATCTGATTAAATACTATGCTTTTTATGTGATTCTCCGTGAATATCAGCAGATTTTTCTCCTTTTTAGACAGGGTCTCGCTTTGTAGTTTAGACTGGCCCTGAGCTCAGCCTCAAACTCCCATCACAGCAGTCCTCCTGCCTGTGCCTCCCCAGTGCTGGGATTACAGATGTGAGCCACCACACCTGGCACTGTGGTATGTGGTACTGATTGCTGCTGGGGTGAGTCTCCATGCCCAGTATTGTATGTGGTTACCGGCCCAGGTCCTTGAGTTTGCAAGACAGGCACTAGAACCACTGAGCTAAATCCCAGGCCCCGTAGGTTTCTTTTTTAAAAAAATATTTTTTATAACAAATGAGCAAAACAATATCTTTTTGGCAAAGTCAAAGATTCTGCATGAATGAGGATGATGCTATAGGCTCCTTGATCAAATGAATGGAAGACAGAGTCGGATCTTTTTGTGAGATTTAAGGTGCTGACCTCCGATGTGCTTCTGAACAGAAGTCCATGTCCTGAATCTGGCTGGCTCTGAACTCACTAGAGTATTATTCAATAAAAAGATGTTTTAAAGATCAGAAGTTAAAACACAGAAACACGAGGCACACTTTTAAATATGTGCCACCTTTATTTTTGCTACCAGGTAGATCCCAACAGTAAACATTTTCTTCCCAACAGAAATTCATTGCTTCCCTCCGTGTTGCAATAAAAAGCATTGATGTTTCTTCCTGGGGTTCTGTCATCATTGCTTTTGTTATTAGATCACTTATCAAGTGGAAGGCATTCTGCTAAGGAGTTTACATGACTCATGCATGTAAATCTCAGACCAATCTGCATTTCGTAAGTGAGGAAACTAAGGAACAGAAAGATTAAGTAACTCACTTAGGGTCACGCAGCAGGATTTAGAATTTGAAAGTTTAGTTTCAAAGACCTGCCTCTTAACTACCACATGATGCCGAAACTCTAGTCAAACATTAAGTATGGAAAGGAGGTTGGAAGGGCTCCCAGTGAAATGAGAAACCTGATGGAACCAACTATTATTGCTTCAATACTACTTTTATCTCAGTCATTCTCAAAGTGTAATTTTTTTTACAACACTTTGTCCTGTAAAACATACCAGGAAAAGAAGGATTCCAACCCAAGTGATGGAGGATACAATAAGTAAAAATGAAAAGGAGATAAGAAAATTCTAATTTTAAAATTGTACCTTTTAAAAAAAGCTGCAGCTTTTAAAAAAGAACACAAATATCCCAGCTGATTCTCTCCTCCAGGAAAAATTCCTAAGTGTCTTGAAGATCATGTGCCCATAAACAGGGGCTGAGACAGTGAATTCCACCTGTAAACAATACACTCTTATTCCAACCCCATGATCGAAAGGCTCACTGCTAAGCAAACAGTATATCTTAACTTTAAATACATGTAAACATCTTAAGAAAGCCCATCAAAGGACAAAACTGAATAGACACTAGAACTTACATAACTCATATTAGTCCCTGTGAATATGCCCAGCTTGAGGGTGCAGAATACCTCCCCCTCCTCCTTTCTCTTGTAACTTCTCATCCTTCATATTTCATCCAAGTGTCATTTCTTCAGAGTTAGCCACTTTAATTCCCAGACAAGATCAAATGTTCCTAATTTTAGACTATCATACATTACACGCCTATCCTTTGTATCAGTAATCTTATGATTTTGTATTTTTAGACAATGACTGGTTCAATATCTATCTTCTCCATTAGATTGCAAGCTACATAAAAAAATAAAGTCTGCTTCTTATTCACTACAGAATCTTTAGTGTCTGGCATGATGCCTTGAACTATGTGGATGCTTCTTGACTCAAGTATTATTTTACCAGCACAAGGACAAAAGATAGATCTCATCTCTTTGCTCATGGAGTTTTTACTGTAGTGTAAAAACAAAGTCATCAATAAGTAAGTGCAATGCAGTGTGGTTGGAGTTAAAACAGGAAGGTTTTTGAGGAAAATCCAGATGTCCAGCATTAAGGAAAGCTTCCCAGAAACAAAGGCCTAAATAGTACTGAGCACTAGGCAAATTCTCATGCATAGTAATTCGCATCAACCCTAATCTGTGAGGGAGGTAGATAAAGCAAACTGAGGAGCACAGAGCATTTGTGACTTGCCAGATTTCTCAGCTCATTAGCATAGGAGGGAAACTTGAACCCAGCCAGTCAGGCCATTCCGTGCTCTCAACTCCACATAGCACTGAGTCTTCCAGAATAGTCAAGGCACAGAAAGGGCAAGGACAAGAGACAAGTTCACTGGGTGAACTTCTGTAGAAAGTTCAGAAAAGCAAAACCTGATGCAAAAATGGATCCTAAGCTTCTGAGAAACTAATTGATCACATTGCATCAATTTCAGGGGGAAAAATATTAGCTGCATGATGCAGCCAAAATATGTAGTGACTGGTTAAAGTTTTAAAACTATCATGATAAAAAAATGAATTGTTGGTAACTTCCATTAAAATCCTCCTCCTCACCAGAATGAAATTTATTCCATAGTTCTTACCACTTTGTGAAGCAGTTCTGGAAGTGTTTTCATGTGTCTTTATGGGGTATTATAGAAAAAAAAATCACAGTGGAGCTGGGGATTTAGCTCAATGGCTCCTGCACCTGCCTTGCAAGGGTAAAGGCCCAGGTTCAATCCCCAGGAACCACATAACACAATTCTGGATGTGGAGACTCACACCCACCAGTAATCAGTACCATATACCACAGTGCCAGGCATAGTAGTTCACTCACACCTATAATCCTAGCATTTAGGAGGCAGAGGCAGGAGGATTGCTGAGTTTGAGGCTGAGTTCAGGACCAAAGTTCTCACCACAAAGTGAGACCTTGTCTCAAAAAACTAAAAAAACAGGGCCCGGGATTTAGCTCAGTGGTTCCGGTGCCTGTCTTGCAGCCACAAGGGCCCAGGTTCAATCCCCAGGTATCCACATACAATACTGGGCATGGAGCCTCACACCCAGCAGCAATCAATACCACATACCACAGTGCTGGGCATGGTGGCTCACACCTGTAATCCCAGCACTCGGGAGGCAGAGGCAGGAGGATTGCTGTGATGTAAATTTGAGGCTGAGCTCAGGGCCAGCCTGAACTACAAAGCGAGACCCTGTCTCAAAAAAAAAAAAAAAAAAAAAAAAAAAAAAAAAAAAAAAAAAAAAAAAAATCACAGTGAATGTTGCCAATCAGTATGTGCAGTGGAAAGCAAGATTCTCAAAACACGGCAATGTGTGCTCATCCACCTTATTCACTGGGTGTGGCACCACGTGACTTCTAGCTCTTTCCAAAGTTACAATGACCATGAAAGGTAAATGTTTTGAATCAAGAGAGGTAGCCATGATGCCCACAAAAAATGACTTTAGTAACTGCTTCTGGAAGTGGTAAGAATGTGTTTGAAGTAAGGAGTATTTTGAGCAAGATTTGTGGCAGTATGTCTTTCACTGTAATAATTTTTTTGTTTTGTTTTGTTCTTTGTTTCTACCAGTACTAGGGATTGAACCCAGAACCTTATGCTTCCAAGTAGGCATGGTACCACTTGAGCTAAATCCTCAGTCCAATAAATTTTAAATTGAAATATTTACTGCATTTTTAAATTACATCTCATACAATGGATATTGAGTGGGAACAAAGTGAATATAAAACAGGTAACCCTTCGTGTTTCCATTGCTAACATCTGGGAACTTGCAAAGATTACATATGAATAATGCTCCAAATGAATCAAAGACAGCTCTAAGTTTGATTCTTATAGGTGGCTCCTTTTCAGGATTACAAATAAAAACTTGGATCAGTTTAAACAGTACTCAAATACATATTAGCTAGTGGAAACATGGCGTAAGGAGGGAATCTGACTTCATTTAAAATAAATCCATTGACAAAGGGTCACACAACTACAGTGCTTTAGACTTTGAAAGCATTATTTTTTCATATCAAGTCTGTGTGTAACAATAAGGAAAATTTAAAATCCGCTCCCCCTAAAAGAGTGTTTAAAGAGGTTGCAGTTAAAATATAGTGAGCTGGTCCTTTTATCTTCATATCTTTAAAGGCCTGTGTAGCAAAAGGGGGCAGCAATGCTAGATCAGGCGTTTTTGCACATATTCTCCACTGGGAAATCTAAATCTATAACCATCATCATAAAATGAAATAAGAATATCAGAGAGGAATGAATGAAGGGCAAGTGGTAGCCAAGGGGCTCGCAATAATAAATTATTGAAATCCCTTAAAAGAGCAAAGAAAATGCTTATCAGATCAGCAAAGTACCTTTTAATAAATAATATGATTTGGGTTTAATTAATGGCCTAATTACAGTTTTACCCAATAGGCTTAAATGCTCCAAAGGAACAGTTTGAGTCTCTTTGGTTGATAATCTGTGTTTTAAAAAATGTTCTAATTACATATTTGCTTGAGTAAATAATGTGCATTTTACAAAACTGCCTAATGATATATTTATATGACTATCTTTACCCAAATGGCCTCTCATTCTGTAGTAATGGAGCTGGGATTACTGTTTCTGGGAGACATGGGAAATGGGATGGCTCCACTTTCACCCTACACTCCTGTTATTCTCACATTGCTCTTTCTCTCTCTCCCTCTCTCTCTCTCTCTTGCTCTCTCAACCCAAAACACACCACTGAAAGCATCTGACCCACTTATTCCTCATCAGCTAAACAGTAAAATATGAATCCTTCTCAGTCTTTTATGTAAACACATTTTGCAGAAAGGGTGCAGACTTGGAAAATGAGGGCTGATACTGCATAATACTCCATTAAAAGCAGATAATGAGACTGTGGCCCAGGCAGAACATTCAAGATTTAAGTAGCTGCATAATTTATTCTGTTCTTTATATAGTATCTTACAATCCTTTACAAAGTATCATACTCTATATATTGAAATCAACTTGCTGTGACTTAAAGCCACATAATACTTTTTATTAGGTAACAGAGATGTCATTGAAAAACTGAGTAGGAACCTCTCAATATTATGGTGTGGTGTGTCCATTCATGACTATTAAGTAATTTTCATGTATTTTAGAAACATAAATCTAGAAAAATTGTATGTATATCTATTAGTAAAATTGCATAAAGGCACTCACATTTCCATTTCATAGTTTTCCCATAAAATTTGATTCAGCAGACATTGAATTTTAAATTAGGTGATGTTTCATTCACAAAATAGCAAAAAAGTTCTTATAAAATCATGGAGACATGATAGTAACTTGATTTAAAAAAAATGCCATATGATCCAACAATTCTGCTTCAAGGTATATGCCTAAAAGAATTCCAAGCAAGGGCCAGGGATTTAGCTCAGTGGTTCCGGTGCCTGTCTTGCAAGCACAAGGACCCAGGTTCGATCTCTGGTAACCACATACAATACTGGGTGTGGAGACTCATGCCAGAAGCAATCAGTACCACATACCACAGTGCCAGGTGTGGTGGCTCACGCCTGTAATCACAGCACTCGAGAGGCAGAAGCAGGAGGATTGCTGTGATGTGAATTTGAGGCTTAGCTCAGGGCTAGCCTGAACTACAAAGTGAGATCCTGTCTCAAAAAACCTAAAAAGGAAGAAAAAATTCCAAGCAAGATGTTGAAGAGATATCTGCACACCCTATTCACATCAACAGCATTTGCCATTTTATTAAGATGTATGAAGGACCATAATGTCCACTGACCAGCGAGGAAATGGACCTACAGGAGTATATCTACCTCTGCACTGTTATTATACAGAAAAGAAGAAACATATGATATGTGTTACTATATCAGTGAACCTGGCGAACATTATGCTCTTTATCATAAGCAAGTCACACAAAATACAAATGTCATACAAATCCAATTATATGAGATATTCATACAAATACAAGGTATACCAGTGGTTGCCAGGAACTTGGGGGACAAGCAAATGGGAAGGTATTTTTAAGATCTAGAATTTTAGTTTTGCAAGATGAAAAAGTTCTGGTGATTGGTTTCAAAATTATCTTAATGTAATTGTCAAGCTAGTACATGTTAGGTTATACTTTTCTAACTACAAGAATTTTTAAATATACTGAGAACTTTTAAGACACTTTAGGAATAGGCAAACTTTTGTCACTCATGTTTATTAAGTATTTGCTGCATAGTAGCAACTCTGTAAGTAGCACGGAAGAGACTGTCAAATAACTCTTGGTAACTGCATTAGCCAGACTTACATTCTTATAAGGTATATGAGTTCAATTTTCATAATCTCCTTCAAGGTAGAGATAACAACCTTACTTTATAGATCAAGAAATAAAGGCACAAAGGGTTAAGACACAAAACTGGAACTTCAAGTCAGGTCCCCAGGTGACAAACTCCACTAGAATGCATACCCATTCTTTAGTAATCTATGTATAAAGATCAGAGATAGGACAAAAAATCAACATGGAAAACATAAGTTTAACTTGAATTCCCTCTCATTCTCCTGTGTTATTAAGCCAATTTATCATCAAGAAAATAAACCCCTGCTCAAGAACTTATCTCTACTGTGCCTCTAGAAGGATTCTACTCTCTCTGTTTTGCATATGGGGAAACTGAAGCTTAGGGAATCTAAGTAATGAGCTCTCATTCAGATATTGCAGAGCTAGAAGAGTGAGGTCATGACTCAAACATAGGCCCCCTCAGAACTCTCAATGTGTCCAATCACTACTCCATATGACTTCTTACCTGCTCAAGGTTATAATTACAAACAACTATCTGCCAAGACCCACAGCACACAGTGGGAGATGGAGAATAAAAGGCTTGGCTTGCTCCCCCCCCACACACACAACAGAGGAAGAACTTCAGTATAAATGGTACAGCAAGGTCAGCCCAGGATACAAACTCTTACAACATTTCTTTGGCTACTGTGGCTTTCTGACTCACACTGCCCAGCTTGCATCAGTCAGAATGTAAACAAAGTCACACTCCAAATATATGTCACACTGGCCCAGCTAACACCTAAAGAGTATGAATCACAACATTAGTAACCTATAATAGTAGAGCTAAGTCCTCAAAAACATGAGGCTTATATCAGGCACAGCCTATCAGTCATCCCTACAATCAGTCAAGTAAAGCAAGACTCCTGGTATCCGACATGGCCAAGGCACATGACACGGTATTTACATTTCCAATTGTCCCATGAGAAAGGTACCACAGTTAACCAAAACATGCATCAAGTGCACATCAAGTTTCACTCAAGGAGTGAAATAAATCACTGAGGAAACAAGAATTATCAGGAAAAACGTAGGTGAAGGGAAAAGATTAAGGACAAGATTAACACCTCATACATTCAATAATACTGTAGCCTGCAGACAATGAGCTTCGTAGAGACCAAAGTGAGGCAGGAAGTGTGACAGGTCACACAAGTCAATCAGCACTTGATCATGGGGAAAATGGATCTTGCTTGTTTTGATACCTAAAATACTTTCCTCTGTGACTTTCACAAACAGGATACTATGTGCACATCGTAGTATCTGGATCAACATCCCAATAGAAAGTACAATCGACAGCTGCACGTATAACTGAATTGCCAAGTCTGGGGCAGAGACACACTTTTCAAACTGAAAAGCAGAACAAACAAAACATTAATTGTGCAGATAACAGGCACACCCTTCTGGGAGGATTCGGAAGGCATTCTGATAATTGCAGGGACTCAGGGCCCTCATTATGGGCACTAATTGTATTTTACTATAATTGGGTGAAATTGCTACTTGAGAGTTCAAACTGACAGAGTGCCAGATTCACTAATTTTCACCTTAATAATGTGTAATTATTTATTAAGATTCTGAGTCCCGCTGCTCATGCCCTTGTCAATTGCCTCTTTCTCTGAGCACCAGCTCACAGAGCTCGGTGATCCCATTGCTCTGGCCCAAAGGCTACTGTGGTGATACTTCCTGGTGGAGTATGGAGAGGCACAGCATGGATCCCAGAACTCGCCATCCACTCCTTTCTCCCTTCTCCCTTCTCTTCTCCCTTCTCCCTTTTCCCTTCTCCCTTCTCCCTTCTCCCTTCTCATACAGCAGCGAGGCAGCTTGTCTGTGGGTCTGCAGTGGCAGCACCATCTGCTCACCCTGGCCCTGTTTGCTTGGATCAACTAGGAAACTGAAAGCATTGTGTTATATTTTTCAGAAACTTTGCAGTAATTGAAAAGAAAGGATGATGAAGAAAGAGAGGAAAGAGCTGTTTGGCAACTTTAATTATACTGGTCACTCCATAGGTTCATAATAAAGCTGAGGCATATTTTTGAAATAGTACCAGGCTACCAGCACATTCTGTATAGGAGCCCATCCACTCAAGTCATCATTTATAATTAGCATGTGAAGCTCAACCCCATAGTCATTTATTATTGAAATTGCCTAAGGTGATCTCCAAAACAACTTCATCTCTTGATTTACTGTCTTCTCCCCTTTCTAAAAGTAGCAAATGGAATTCATGAGATTAGCCCCTTAGGAGCAAATAGGCAGAGATGAAATGCTACTATGAGCTAATGTTTGGCACAGCCCGGAAGGGAGGCACTGAGCGGACATGGTAGATCATGGGGGAATTGGTGGGAAAGATGCCTTGTTCCCAGAAAAGAGCAGGCTTCAATGGTTTCTCTCAAGTTTTATTGCACATTAGCAGAAACATATGCTGTGCTCATGTGGGCAACACCTAGGGGGGCCTACAGCAGCCTCAGAATGAAGTGGAGACTTGGGAAGGTTCTGCTCAGAAAATGAGACCTGGTGTGGCTGAGGGAACTGCCTCTGTCCTTGGCTTCTACAAAATACATCTCTCCCTTTCTTTACACAGACTCTCATTTTTAAAATTCAAATCCTTTTTGGTGCATTATATACACACTTCATTATTGCACTCAACAATGAGATTTGTACTGGTATATGACACAACTTAATTCTCATTTTTTCCCATGCCCTTACGCACCCTACAACACCCAATCCGATATGTACATAAACTTTATTTCCTTTCTTTTTTATTATCATCTCATTATTTAACCCTTTGTTATTTATCCTTACATTCCATTTCCCTTTAACTATTTTCTATTTCACAATATCTACCATACATTCTAGAACTCATTTAAAACTTCATTTTCTCATATCAGAGAAAACATACAATATTTACACATCTGTGACCTATTTATCTCACTTATGAGGATGTCCTCAAGGTACATCCATTTCAGTATAAATGACCCAATTTTATCATTTTATGGCAGAGTAGTACTCCTTTCTATAAAAGAACCACATCTTTTTTTTAATCCAATCTCCAGTTGATGGACATTTTGGTTGATTCCAAGATTCAGCCATCACAAACTGAGCTGCTGTAAACATGGGTGCACATATGTCACTGTGATATGAATCTTTTAATTCTTTTGTATATATAACTAGCAGGGACACAGACTCTATGGGCTTTTTTTTTCACTCCGTGCACACCAAAAGAAGAAAATTTTCCTCTTTACTCTGAATATACAAGAGAAAAGAGGCTATCCTTTGTGTCAGAGGATGGTCAGTTGATGGAGGAGAGGGAAGAGGGAGATAAGAGAATGTTTTTCTTAGCTCTTGAGATCAGTATGGCTTATCAAACCCAAATCAAATTATATGTGCCACAGTCATTAGGCCCACCACCTACTCATTAAGAATAAATATTTGCCCTACTATTGAATCTCTCATCTTGTCACAGAAGTGGAGTCACTTTCAGCAAACCAAGAAAACCATGACAGGCCAAACTTGATGCAGGGCTGGGCTGGGTGGTGCCATTTTTGCCTGGCAAATGCAAGGTCTTGAGTTCAGTCCCTGGTACCAAAAAAACAGTGTGCTGTATCCCAGCTCAGAACAGTGTCATTTCCAGCAGTCGGGGATTGTCAGGTCATGGCGGACATGGCCCTGCGCCTCTCTCCTCCTTACCCAGGTCCATCCCAGCTGTCGGACCTTTGCACAGAGCCCACCACAGCTTGCACTGTGCGGTCAGAGATGCTCCTGGCTCCTCCATGTTGCAGCCCCACCTGCAAACTGCTCTTGCTGGCTGGGTTTCATTCTTCATCTTCCCTGGTTCCCTTCTCATCACTGGATCTTGCTGTTTGGTTTGCTACTTCCTCAGAAACTTGGTGACAAATTAGAATTTGATTAAATATTGAGATAAAATGCAAATGTGTTATATACACCTTCTGAAAGCAGATTTATGATCAACAGAGGCTTCAGTGCCTTAACTCATAGAAGAGCCTATTGGGAGAATTTTCAGAAACACAGCACTGTGAAAAGAAAACTGTCTATAAAATAGTGTCTTCCTCATGACTTTAGCAAGTCACACTATATTGGTTATGGTAGCATTGGCTGCAAGTTATGAAACCTCTAACTCAAATGGCCAAAATGATAAAGATATTTACTGTTCTGTATGAGACCCAAGCATAGGTCTGTCTTCTCTTCCTGCTCTTCCCACTTTGGTTTCAGGTGGCTAACATGGTTCCAAGCATCCTGTATAGACATAACCAGGCTCGTAGGAAAAGCAGTGTCTCAATCTACATGTCTCCATTTGTCAGAGACAACATTTGATCTTGGCCGCCAGTGGTCTCGCACACTACAGGTTGGGAGAAGTTCATACACCCCTTCCTGACACAAGCGCTGCCACCAGTGATATCTTATTCTGCCTGGCTTATTATACTCACACTGTGTCTTGTAGTCACTTTACACAAGACAAGATGCCCAAACAAAATCCAGGTTCTTTACATAGAGATAGACTCTAACATCTAAAAGCCATTGCTTTTTTACCATATTTTCATTTACTTTCTATTGTTGTATTGTTCCTTTGCCAAAGGCTATATTCCTTTAAGTTTTATGCTCTGCAATATAAGAAAAAGAAGAGGAGAAATGAGGAATTAAAAAACAGGAAAAACAGTAGACTCTGGATTTTTAAGAATAGAAAAGATTTCAACACATGACTGTCAATTTGACGAGGTGGTTTTGTTTTTGGACATATGTAGATCAGGCTGGCCTTGAACTCAAGGTGATCCTCTGAGCTCAGCCTCTAAAGTGCTAGGAATAGTGGCATGTGCCAATACACCTGGCAACTTTCAGTTCTTTAATTTCATCTTTTATTCCTTATTTATTATTTTGGGGGGTTTTGTTTGTTTTTGTGTTGCTAAAGATTGGGCCTAGGACCTTCCCACTCAGCTACATCTCCACCCCTTAGTTTTTGTTTTGCAACAGGCTTCCCCTAAGTCACTAATTTACCCTGGTGGGCTCACACTTCTGATCCTCCTTACTTGGCCTCTCAGAATGTTGTGATTACAGGCATGGTGACACCTAGCACCAATTTCTTCCTCTCTTTCTTTCATTTCTTTCTTCTCTCTCTCTCCCTTTCTCTTTCTTTCTTTTCTCTTTCTTTCTTTCTTTCTTTCTTTCTTTCTTTCTTTCTTTCTTTCTTTCTTTCTTTCTTTTTATCTTTCTTTCTTTCTATCTTTCTGTGAAACAAGGTTTCACTATGTAGGTATTTCAGTCTGAGCTTGAACTTATAGCAATCCTCTTGCCTCATCCTCTTCAATGCTAGGATTATAGGCATCACACCCCAAAAACAGTTTCTTCCATGATGTTTCAGAAGTGGTTGTTCTAGGCAGCAAATATCCAACTGAGCACTGCTAAAAACTAATTGATAAATGGTTCCCTGAGGTCCACTGTGCTAGTGACATAGGACTTGGTGATATATTTTAGACAGTGCTGACAAGTGACAAGCACTAATAACACACACTTAATATAATAGTTTTCTGGGTTTGAGGAAAATCAGATGCCAAAAAAACCACCCTGTACTTTCACTTCATTGATGAGAAAAATAAATAATATCCATTGCTCTAAATATTATCTCCACCTTCAAATGGATTCAAATGATTAAAAAAATAAAGTAAAACTTGAAGTTTTCCTAAAATGCAATTTTGTGGGTTCATCTGGCTGAGAACAGAATGTCTGGCCCATGCCTGTTCATCTGTTTATTGGGCCCATGCCTGTTTAAATAATCCCCTGCCTTGACCTCTGTACACAGCCTTTCACAGACTGCTTTATACTATGGCAAGTATTGCCTGAATATTAATAGGGATGAAGTCCTCCTAATCTTTGTATTACTGACTGGAGTAGTGTTAATTCATACTTATTATTCAAAATTTATTTAAAAATATTTTTAGTGTCAAAAATAATAGAGAAAATGACTGAAAATGTATCACATGCTCTAGTTAACATTTTCTTTTTAAAAGGATAGGTCTAGAGTGTTCCTTTGGAATATCCCAACTTCCTTTGCCAAAGGCTATATTCCTTTAAGTTTTATGCTCTGCAATATAAGAAAAAGAAGAGGAGAAATGAGGAATTAAAAAACAGGAAAAACAGCAACTTGGAAAGATAATATCCTTACTATTAAATCACCTACTGATTAACAAACTGATTTTCATAATAAAGATTATGAAAGTTATATTAATTGTGGAGAAAATCAAGACACATTAGCATGCCAACAATTCAAGATGAGATTCAATTCTTAAATCAAATTTCTTGTACAAACATATCTGGGTACACAAAAGTAAGTCAAATGGTGTCTTTTCCAAGAGCCAATGTTTCACCTGGTAAGTCTTCACAAGAGCCAGGAGACTAATGAGCCAAGCTAAACACCTGTGTTATTTATGCAGCATTATTGATTATATAGGTAGTAACAACCAATAGAAAACAAAACATTTTGCTGAGTAGCTTCCTAAGCAGTCACATTTCAGCAGGTGGGTAAGCATTCAACCTTTCCCACTCATTTTGACAGGCAATTTTTTCGCCTACAAAACCCAAGTATAACATTGACTCTTAGCATATTGCTATAGGTGACATCCTCAGACGGCCTGGACTTAACTTCAGCTTTCCTTGAGGTGCTGCTTTAACCAGTGTTCGCTTTTCCTATAAATAATACTTTTCAGCTGGCTATGTGAAATCATATGCAAGAAAAAACACGACCCTTTGCCTGGAGCTCTACCCTTTAGTATCGGTCATGTTTTTCACTCAAACAGCACTGAGCACTCATTCCATGAGGGAAATGGCTTGGTTAACTATAGAGAAATCAAAAATTAATTAGGCATAATTTCTATTTTATAAAATTTTTCACCCATTAAGGAGAGAAGAAATTGCAAAGAATCATACTATCATTCAGTGTATGCCTAAAGAAGGCAATAAAATAGATCAACAAAAGAGGTGATCTAACACACATAAACTGACTGACAGGGAGCTGAGTTTGGTCTTTTTACTACAGATTCCTAGGCGGACACTATATCCAATACACATTAATCTGCTTTGACACAGCAAGATGAGGATAAATCCAATGATGCACTTTGCTCAGGTCTGTGGAGGATACATTGAGGTCAACCTTAGGGAAAACAGAGCATTAGCGTGAAGACTGCAGCCCTGGCAGGGACCCGGCTGCCATTGCACTCGGTCATTTCTGGGTCACACTGACACGCAGCCCAGAGACAGCTCTGAGATCTGCAGGAGAAGTCAGTGCATGCTGGAAGGAAATGGAACCCCACACCCATTCACTTTCAGCACCAAAGCATCATTATCAGAAATAGTTTGTTCAGAGCACTACTTAGCCTAGTCATGCTCCGAAGTCTACAAGAGCCCTTTCATAACCACAGATAGGTAAGAAAATAAGACAACAGTAAATAAATGTGGTAGGGGTCTAAATACAAAATTCCTAAGAAAAACAGTAAAAATAGCTGACAGGCATAAACCATCACTAACCAGGAATTAGTGAAGAGAAATGCCAGTTACCCACTTTTCACTCACTCTACTAGCAATTTTAAAAACATGACAACCTATTTGAAAAAAGTTTATTAATTTTCTTTCTCAATGAACGGAGTACTCAATGTGAGTGTGAGGCTATGTATCAGTATTTCTGCCTCTGGGGGCTTGTGCTTAAAGAAATATATTTTATCTACTTGACAGATAATATTCATACCTTAATTATTCTAATATTTAAAAAGTATAAAGAATTTTCATATAAACCATGAAGAATGGTCAAATATTGTGCTTTATAGCTGTGACTTGAAACTCCATAAGACATAGAAAATGCTTATAAAATGAATCAGTGTAACAGTTGATAATTACCGCCCCTTGGTATTTGTAGGGATGGGTTCCAAGATGTTAAAACCTCCAGAAGCTCAAGTCCCTTATAGAAAGTGATGCCATATTTGCATACAGCCTACACTCTTCCTCCTATAGGCTTTACACCATCTCTGAAGTACTCATAACCTCTAATACAAAGCAAATGCCGTGTAAATCACGGCTCTGGTATACTGTTAAAGGAAAGACAAAAATCTTCTGTTAAGATGCAGGGTTTTTTTTTCAAAATATCTTTGATTACTGGATAATTGAGTCTCCACATGTGGAATGTAGACCCACTGTAGTTGGTCATATGTACAGTAAGTGTCCAAAAGAAAATCTGAAGGAACAGTGCATACTTGAAAGCTGGAATTACAAACCACTTTTTCTTTTCTCTTTTTTACATATTTTATCTAGAATGGACATATTATTCTGATAATTAGAACAGTTCTATAAAACTTTTGTAGTGAATACCTGTCATTTGATCCCAATGCAGCCATTTCATCACTAGTTTGTTTAAACTAGCTCAACATTTCTGTTTTATTTCATTCAGCTTTTTGGGGGGTCAGATTTACTTTTTAAAAACTATTTTATATACACTATTTTAAAAACAATTTATATACACATACTCATCACAGGGAATTTGTACCTGTGTATGATGTACCTTAGGGCCTATTTCTTCCCATTACCTTTGTCTCCCTTTACATTTGTCTCCTTATCTACAAAAGCCTCACTTTCCATTTTTCCTTCTTTTCTCATACTTTTCCCCTTTCTCCTTCCTACTTTTTCCCTATCCTTCCACTTTAGTTTCCCTTTTCTCTTGAACAATTTTTCTCACTTACACCTAAACAGATGCACATTGAAGCAATACTCCTAAGTGAAATAAATCAGACAAATTTGTGTACATATTGTAGTTTCTCTCTGGTGTAAGAAACTGAAAATGTAAATAGGTACCAAAATGTATATACCAA
This sequence comes from Petromus typicus, assembly GCA_004026965.1. Lineage (NCBI taxonomy): Eukaryota > Metazoa > Chordata > Mammalia > Rodentia > Petromuridae > Petromus > Petromus typicus. Next base: position 1,150 of record PVIR01024641.1, on the reverse strand, counting down.
AATAGATAAGGTGGAATAGAAAATGATTTCATTCAGTTTTGCCAAATAAAGAAGAAACTATGCATAAGAAAGCATGCTTAAGATTGAATCCCATTTCCCAACTCTGGCTGAGAAGGATCCAGTCATTATGCACCTCTTTCATTGATAGCTTCAAATCCCATCATTTCCCACCTTGCATTAACCAGATTGTGTTCCACAAGTGAGATTTGCAAAACTCGGTCTTCACAGAGCATAACACCTACTCCTAACTACAAAGATATGTGTCTAAGTGTCTGCAGCATCTCAGGTCCACAAACGTACAGATATAGTGAAGTCACTTAATACTTCCCTGACACATACAAAAAAATCATAAAAGATTATATTGTGTTAAATAACACAAGTAATGAGGTTTGAAAAAGAAACCTTATTCTATTGTTTGTGTAAACAAAGACTATTGATTTTTGAGCACTGACTTTGTACTCAGCTATGCTACTAAATTTAGCAATTAGGTCCAGCAGTTTTTTAATTGAGTTTTTAGGATCCTCTAGAAAGAGCATCATGTCATCAGCAAATAATGACAATTTAACTTCTTTCTTTCTATCTGTATTCCTTTTTTTTTTTTTTAAATCTTTATTGGTACATTACATATACACATCATGATTGCATTCCATAATGGGGATTTGTACCAGTATAAGACACAACTTAATTCTCATTTTATCCCATAGCCCTACCCACCATACCACCCCCCCATATACATAAAATTTGTTTCCTTACTTTTTTGTTACAATTTCAACATTTTTCCCCTTTCACCTTATTTTACTTTGAGCATTTTATATTTCACAATATATAACATAAAATTCTAGGATTCATTTACATCTTTATTTTCTCATACCAGAGAAAAGGTGCGATATATACAGATCTGTGACCTATTTATTTCACTTATGAGGATATCCTCAAGGTATGTCCATTTAGGTATAAATGATTCAAACTTATCATTTTTTATGACAGAGTAATACTCCATTCTGTAGAAGAACCACAGCTTTTTTATCCAGTCTCCAGTTGATGGACACTTGGGTTGTTTCCAAGATGTAGCAATCACAAATTGGGCTGCTATAAACATGGGTGCACATATGTCACTGTGATATGAGTCTTTTAATTCTTGTGTGTATAT
>PVIR01024640.1:0-25700 GCA_004026965.1 Petromus typicus | reverse complement strand
GAAGATGTTTAAATCATCCAGTGACACAGACTGAAAAGTGAAAAACTAGAACATAAGCTCCAGCATTGGCTTGCAGGTCCACTATCCTACCACTGTGTTATTAGTATAGTTATGCATACTATATTACAATATACCACATATTAACAATTAGAAAATAACTATAATAATTGTAAGCATTAATAATATAAAATAATATATAATAGTGAATCATTAAAATTTCACTTATGTATATTGCTTTTTTCCATAGCATTCATGAAACAACTGTTAGAATGCTCCACCAACATTTGTAATATGAGAGACTTTTCCAAGACCAAGCTTCATGTATGTTTGTGATGTGTAGTAACCACATTCTTCTTGCTGAATTGGTGCATGTATGTATATATATACGTATATAAACACACACACATACATATATATGCATATAGTATATATATACTGTAGTATAGTATATATATGCATATATACGTATGTATGTGTGTGTTTATATATGTATATATGTGTGTGTGTGTGGAGATATATATATATAAATTTTTTTTTTCTTTTTGCATCTTGGTCTTTTTTCCTCTTGCTCCCCTTTCTCTCTCACCAGACCCCCTCTCCATCTGCAAAGTCTACTTCTCGGTTTCTTATTGTCTCATTTATTTTGTTTTTAAAGTTATTTATCTTCTGGGTGTCTCATATTAGAGAAGCCATGTGATATTTAACCTTAAATGTCTTGTATTTCACTTAGCAGTATGGTCTTACCCATTTCTCTGCAGGTAACTGGAATATGTCCTTCTTTATGGCTGTGTAGTTCTCGGGTATAGCACATTTCTGGCGGGCAGCCCTGGTGGACGTCACTGCACATAGGTGTTGCCTACGCTCATGCAGACTCCTGCTGCACATTTTTAGCCAGCTCCCACCATTGCTTCTGCCTTCCTGCACAGCACAGCAGGACAGTCTTGTCTGGTGCACGTTTTGAGGCTGGTTCACCCCTTCCGGGGAATCCTGTCTTTACCACCTTACGATGCTTTTTTCTTTAACCCATGGGCATCTAACTTTGGTCTCCTGAGTGCAGCCATTCACTAGTTTGCTTTGAAGTCATTGTGTCTACGAGGCTCCTTTTGACTCCTCATCATACAGGGAATCTACTGATTGAGCCTGGTTCAACAGCTTTGGGCGAAGTTAACGGGCTTTTGGGTGCCTTCTCCAACAGGCAGTTGTTGAAGCCGACGCCTATGGCATGGGAATTTGCAGGTCCAGCGGTAAGGTGGACTCCTTGGGAATGAGTTTTGGGAAATCTTTTTGCAGCTTTGGGTGCTGTGCTCTGGACCTCAGCAGGGATTGCAGGGGACACATCCACCTCTGTGGCCCTGCCCAGCCTCCGTCCGCCCCTCCCCCTTGTGGCTATCTGCAGTGCGTGTCTGCAGAGCTGAGCTTCCCGCCTCTAACACCTCTGTCCATAGCATCTTTAACATTGGGGCTAATTCACTACCGTTAGTGTCTGTAGCTAAACCAGCCTGCCTACACGTGTGTACACATGCACACACAGGCCTGTAGGGGCGCGTGCATGCATATGTTTGTTGCAAGACACAACTGTAACAATCTGAAGTTTTTATGTGCGAATTCTAGACCTGGGAAACCTTTCATTTCATAAAATAGGGCGTCCTCCTGCCAGAGCAGAGGGATCTGGTTTACAGACAGAGAAGGGTTGAAGGAAGCAGAGAGAGAGCAGAAACGGTGGGGCCATTGCAGAGCCCCTTTCCGTAGGGAGCAGGCCAGGGAGACAAGGTGACAGGAGACAGCGGGGCCTACCGTCGCGTGGTTAGGCCTGTTTCGTAGGGGTTATGCACAGGCTTTCTGACAGCGCGACGGAGACTTGCCTATGGGGTTGTGCCAGTTCCCTTGCTGTCTTCTGACTTCTCGAGGGTTGAATAACTTTGTTTTGTTTAGCAACACGGAACTTTATAGCACAAGTGACTCCATTTTGGTTTTTAGTGTGGTCTTTTAGAGCTTAGTGAAGGAGCTGTTCAGAGCACCAGACTGCTGTAACATGTATTTAATAGTATGTGTGTGTGTGTTTGTGTGTGTACGATCACACAACTGCCCTTCGCCACAATGAAACTTCCAGACAAGAACCCACATCTGCCTTATTTTATTAAGTGTGCGTTGTTTCTTTATTGAACAAACAACAAATATTTGCTTTTGGCTCTATCTTAAAGATTAAGTAGATCAGGCTCTTGCACAGCCTCACATCTGACACTCAACAGGAAAGCATCAAATTTCCCGGTTTTCAGTGCTTTTGTTGGGTCTCAGAGAGCGCAGCATCACGGAGCGCCAGCAGAGGGCGCTGTGTCTCTGGGAATGAAGTGCCAGTGGTAGTGGCTTCGCTTGGCTGTTGCTGTTGGCGATGCTGAAACGCTTCCTGCCTTGCTAGTGTGTGAAAATGCAAGGGCTTCCAGACCCAGGCCCCAGAGCCAGCATGTTAAACAGGCTTCTGAGTGACCAGCTGCTTCTTGCTCACAGGGTCCTTCTGGGCATTCTGGGTTCTGAGGACAGAGGAGGAAATTTGGGGGTGGAAGACTCACTGGCACCTACTGAACCTGGACAAGCCACTTCAGTCCCCTGGGGCTCGGTTTCTTCAACTGTAAAATGGAGCTAACCGCCTGGGTGTGTGGTGGAGCATATCTGTAATCCCAGCACTCAAGAAGCTGAGGCAGGAGTATATTTTAGACATGTCTGTCTGCCTGTCCGCTTTGTCTGTCTAGTACTGGAATTGAACCCAGGTCCTTCACACTGAGCTAGTCTCACCCCTTTTTATTTTTTATTTTGAGAGAAGATCTTGTGAAGTCACCAGGTTGCCTAGGCTGGGATTCCTGCCTCAGCTTCCCAAGTGCTGGGATTATAGGCATATGCCACCACACCTGGCCTTAAAATAGAATTTGTGTAACTTTCCCATTTTTTCCTGGTGTGGTAGAGGCCATATTAAGAAGGAGCCACAGGATGGTTACATGCAGACAGAGTTGAGAAGTGTTGGGCAGAACCCTCTAGGCTGTTGTGAGGTGTGGCCTCATCCTGATCGACTAGAAGGTGTTGGGTGCTGGCTATGGAGGTAGGAAAACCTGTGGGGCAATGGCAGCGGCTCAGGGAAGGTCGACTCTGATGATGGGGACAGATAATCTAGCTGGTTGGGTACTTGCTATCTAGACCTTTGAAATGATCTGGCTTGATCCTTATACTCCATCATCTCACTCCAGATTTTCCTGCTGCCTGTGGGTGCTCTCCAACTGGGCACTGTGTCCCGCATATCCTCCTGCTCCTTAATATCCAACTCAGGACCCCTCACTGAGTTCTGCTACTTTTCCTGAATAGGTGGGTGCAGCTGTGCCACCTTCTTCCCCACAGGGAATGATTTGGGCAGAATCTGGGACCCGAACTCCTGAGCTCTAAATTTTAAATATTGATTGTGTTTGGCAGTTTTACTCAGCAGCATGAGGTATGTGGGACTAGAACTCTGGGTCAGAGACCCACAGCGTTTAAAGGCTGTGGAGATGGCCACTTCCCCTCCCTGACCTGCCACGCCCCCGCCGAATAAGGCGTGACAAAATAGGGACTGGGGTCCCGGGCGGAAGACCCCTGTGCTTGAGGCTTGAGGCTCCCCAGGCCTGAGTTGAGTATGCTTTGCCAGGAGGCGCGCAGTTAGCCCAACAGTATGTAAAAACAAGCCGCTTTCTCCCTTCTAAACTATTCTGTTTTTCCCTGTGAACTGTTCTGTGCTTTCTCACCAAGCAAAAATAACATAAACAGAAAACACCTCATTAGACATAATAGTTTCAGCTGAAATAAAAATAACATGGCCACCTGACAAAAATACATCAACAAGTACAAAAAAATAAATTAATGCTCACATAAAATCTATGAGAACAAGATTAAAGAAATAACAAAGATCCACTTCCTTAGAAAAGTTGTGTACAAAACACACTGATCTACAAAGATTTTTGTGGTCATGGGAAAATCATCACTGTCTCACACGACCTTACACAATGTCAAAATGATTGATCACTGCTCTGTTTCTGTTCTTGTTTTTTCCTTAAACTTTTGTTAACCTATAACAATCACTCTTATTTTACAAAGCCAAAAAATCATGTATAAAAAAACCCACAAAAGGCCTAGTAAATTTACAACAACATCACAACCTCTCTTGTGTTCGTGTGTTGTCTGTCCATTCCGACTCCATTCATTCCTGTCTTCGGCGATCCCAGGCCCTACACCGCGAACAGTCGCCGACACTGACCTTCATGGTCAGAAGAGATACAGAGAGTTCAGGGTCTCTGCTCCCAGAAGCTTCCTTCACACTCACTGTGCTGCAGGTTCCAGGGCCCTAAATCTGCAAATACTCTGACTAATTTTATCTCAGGCTCTGGAGACCTCATCCCACATCCGGGCCATAATTATCACAATATTGTCCCAGGGGTCATCTTTTATAAATTTAAAGTAGTGCATTTTCATTTTTTGCCCCCTCTTTAAATCCAGGCTCCGTGGAGTCACTTGCTGCAGGGGAGCCAGAGGGCTTGGTGCCTGAAGGCAGGAGAGGCTGTGCCAGCCCTGGTTTTGCAATCTGGAGGAGAAAACGTGGGCAGAATTCCTTCATCTCCTCCTCAGCACATCAAGGGTGAAGCCCAGAGGCCTGGAGAGCTCCCCTGTGTAAGAAGGGCCACTCTGAGCATGGAGTCAGACAGCAAGTGGTCTGGAAGAAAAAGAGGGAAGCAGCTGACCCTGGAGGTCTGGAGAACTGTGGGAGAGGAAAAGAGGGAATGTGAGGTCTAAGGCCAACAAGTCAGGAAATTTCTGCCTGATTTTTCTCCCTGGGCCCAGGGCTGGAAGACTGGGCAGATGAGGAGCCCAGGCTCCTCAGGAACTTACTGTTTGTTGATTGCTCCTCTGAGGCATGAGGAGGTTCAGCACAGTGGGGACCCTGGTCGAAGTTCTTTCCTAAGTAGTGCAGAGAGAGGTGGAATGGACTCAAGCCAGTGGGTTGTCCAGGAGCTGTTGTACCCATAGAACCAGCCCCAGCAGGGGACCAGAGTCCTGCTGGCCACCAGATTTAGCACCAGAGGTGACACTGGAGACCCAGGAATGCCAGGGACATGTTACAGATGAGGCCTCTGCCCTCCCAACACCTTGAGGTATGTTGATCCCTCTCTCCTCTTACCAGCTACCTTAGGTGTTGACAGGTAGCAGAGGCAAAGGGAAGGCTGAGCAGCTCTCTGAAGGCTCAGAGCTGGGCCTAGTCTGAACAGAATCCGAATAATATTTAGGGAACTGGGGTTATTGTTCATTGGAAGAGCACTGGCCTAGCAACCTAGTCCTGCAAAAACAAAACTTAATATTATCACCTCCTAGCCAGCCAGGGGAGGTCAAGGAACGACAAGAAGTGTTCCACATTAAGTAGAAGTATCTTTTTCTGTCCATCTTGTTCAGGAGTCCATGTGAAATGTGCGACCTGCTATGCTTAGAATACACGCCCCCAAGTTTTCAAGTGTTGGAAACTTAACCCCAGACTCGGTGTTTATGGTGTTTGCAGGTAGGTGGGGCCTTTAGGACATAATTAGGAGCGATGAGGCCACGAAGTGTGGCCCCATGATCACATCAGTGGCTTTGGAAGGAGAGGAAGGGAGACCAACTTGAGCAGCTTGCTGCGCTGCTGTCATGACACAGCAGGAAAGCCCCCACCGGATGCGGCCCTGGGACTTCCTGACCTCCAGAACCTGGAATGAAACAAACCTCTGTGCTGTCAATTATCCAGACTGTGGCATTTCGTTACAGTGACTGAGAATGGACCAGGATCCTGACTAAATAGCTGCCATGTGTTAAGCACCTATTTTGAGCTGGATTCTGTGCTGGCATTTGGTGGCTCGGTGCAGCACTGACTCAGTGTCACTGTCACTAATGTTGTCATGATGATGTTCACTCCACCTGGTAGCTATTTTCATCCATTCTTCCTGCAAAGGAAAACATGTTCCAAGGGGCTTTCTCAAGGTCACACATTTTAATCACTGGCAAAATCAGGGCTACCGGGGTAGGGGTTTAGCTCAGTGGTTCCAGCGCCTGTCTTGCAAGTGCAAGGGCTCGGGTTCAATCCCCAGTAACCACATACAACAATGCCAAGCGTGGAAACTCATGCCCACCAGTGATCAGTACCACATACCACAGTGTGGCGCTTAGTGGCTCTTGCCTGTAATCCCAGCACTTGGGAGGCAGAGGCAGGAGGATTGCTGTGATGTGAGTTTGAAGCTGAGCTCAGGGCCAGTCTGAACTACAAAGTGAGACCTTGTCTCAAAAAAACAAAAACAAAAAAACTCAAAGCTACCAATACTAATATTTACTCCCTGGCATTCCTGGGTCTCCAGTGTCACCTCTGGTGCTAAACCTCTTGGTGGCCAGCAGGACTCTGGTCCCCTCCTGGGGCTGGTTCTACGGGTACAACAGCTCCTGGACAACCCACTGGCCTGAGTCCATTCCACCTCTCTCTGCACTACTTAGGGTATGTTGATGTACCACTAAACAGAACAACAGATAGCTATTAAGCTGCCAGATAGTGCTTCCTTTGTATTTAGAATTTGTATTGTGAACTTACAGACCACACCTGTAAGGGGGAAATCACAAGTTGACCGATCCTGGGCAACTTGGACCTTGTTCAGATCCCACCAGTTTATCACTATGTCGTCTTTTAAAGTAAAAGAAAAAAGACTTCTGGTCTGGAATTCAGTCCAGCATCACCACGGTGCTTGGCAGCCCCGGCTGCCCAGACACTGCTGGTCTGGAGCAGCGCCTCAGATCTTCCTGACCCTTCACCGTCCTGACGTTTTTGAGCGGTGCAGACCCGTCATTTTGTATAGCGTTCACATTTGTCTCCTGTTTTTTCTGTTAGACTCAGGCTGTGCACATTTCGGCCCAGTCACCATGGGCTGATTTTACGGTCTCCTCGACAGATGCTCCAGGTCAGTTTGTCCCATTTGAGTGATGCTGACTTTGATCCCGTGGCCTGCCAGGTTCTGTTGCTGCATGGTACCTATTCTTTCCTTTATATTAATGATCATCATATAGGCAGACCCACGGAGACTATAAATACCCTGTTTCTCCTCACATTCTCTCTTCTGATTTGGACCTTAAATGTCTCCTGAAGCTTTCAGGGTTGAGGGCTTTGTCTCGGTTGATTGGCACCATTGAGAGGTGGTAGAAACCGGGAAGCAGCAGAGCTGCTTGGGGGGAGGGAGGGCTGCCTTGCCCCTCCCTCTTTCTGCTTCCTGGCCAGCACTCTCTGAGCCTCTCTGGTTAGCCCACACTCCTCTGAGAAAGTCGAGGACATGGTGGTGGGAGCCCATAGTGAAGGCCACTTACCTCATAGTGGCAGAAAGCAGAAAGGAGAAAGGGAGGGAGGGGATGGGGTCCTAACATTCCCTTAGAGCTTGGGTCACAATGACCTCAGTTCTTTCCACTATAGTTGCACCATCTCCTAACATTGCATGCTGTGGACCAAGCCTTTGGCTTAGGGTGAATGGGGACATTAAAGTTTGAAACTGTAACACGTGGTACATCCCTGAAGGGCACGGATGGTGTTCAGAACGTAAGCATCATTCTGAGTTTGGAAGGATAGAACAGTCTGCTATTAAACTTCTTAAAAGACCAGCCCTTTGGGGGACTCTGTCACATCGGGGTGCCTAAATTATGGACATTTGCAGGGATTGTGCATAAATGATGTTAGTGGCTCTGGGTACCTCTCCTGGGGTGGCACAAGGCAGGGTGATTTGTCTCACTTCACCTTCCCAGCTCCTGTCCCACCCCTTCCTGTGACATGGTGGTCCCGTCTACAGGAGTCACTGGCATGCAGGTCCCTTGACTCAGAGTCACACACGGTGACCTGTCAAGGACAGTGAAAGGGGATGTAACCAGAACCTCTGCAGTGAGACCCCGTCTCCTGTCGGCCACAACAGCACAAGGCAGATTCATGACTAACGCAGGAAACAAAACTTAGAGAAGAAGCTGAGCTTGGGACCTGATCCATTCTACTCTGGGCACAAAGACAGACGCAGCCCCTCGACTTGCCACACCTTTCTTTGGCTCATCAGGAGTAACAGGTAACTCCGAGAGTGGCCATAATCCTAGGGGATGAGGAACCTATGCCCATGAAGATCTTATGCTGAGGAAGGTGTTCTGTTGGTTAGGGCTAAGGACAGCTCTTACCACAGCAGGTAGGATCAGTAAAGCTGATAAGGAATCTGTCCCTTCCCAGATGTAACCTTTCTACTTGGTTCTCAAGGAACCAGGATGTCTTCAGCTGATGTCATCTTGCCCTTGTCATAGCGTCATGGAACCACTGAGCTCTCAGCACTGACCGGAGGCAAAAGTGGACTTCTGTTTCAGCATGTCATGACCGGTCAACAGGTGAGAAACCTAGGCCTGATCACAATTTAATTGTGAAATAATTTTTCCCTAAAATTATGTAGAATTGTTCCCGAGAGTCACCTCTCAGCTCCTGCTTGGAGTTCTGCAAAGCATCCACACAGGCAAGTGTGGGGGAAGTGGCAGTGTCACCCTGGCAGGCACTTGCTCCCCCAATCACAAGGCCCCATGAGCCACGCTCGCAGCAAGGCCTTCAGGATCCACCTTTGTTGAGCTGAGCCCTTTTTCCAGGAGTGGATACAGCAGCCCATTTTCTCCGCTGCCCTGCTAAGGTCACTGGGACTGCAGGCCTGTCCCATTAGCATTCTGCCTAGAATCTGCCCAGGACCTGGCTGTGGGCACTCTGGCTCTGTGGGTGCAGGATTTCTGGCTGTCCTCCCAGAGCAATCTAAATGTTGGTAGATTGAAATCCTCAACAACTCATGTCTGCTAACAAGAGAGGTAAATCACTCCTGAGAAACCAATTATGGTGCTGTAATAACATCCTCAGCTCTGAGCCCCAAGTCAAATAAACCTACAAGCAGCTTCGCAGAGCTCATCTGATTCTTTATCAACCGAGCAAGCTCTCAAGCGCCCCCTGCAGGCTGAGCAGGTTGCTGAGCAAGGCTGGTGATTTGAAGCCTGAAGTCTGAGCCCTAGAAATGGTTTTTTTCTCCTCAAATACGTCCTTCCCGGGGCTGGTGTGGTGGCAGGTGATTTGAAGCCTGAAGTATGAGCCCTACAAACAGTTTTTTTCTCCTCAAATATGTCCATCCCGGGGCTGGTGTGGTGGCACACGCCTGGTCAATGTATAGTTCCATTTTCATGTATGCAGTATACTTTCTCTCTGAGACTCAAGATACTTGGAGTGGGGCAGGGTACAGCCTTCTCCAAAAGTGTTACAGGGTAAATCCGGGATGTCCTGGTGCTGTGCAGTGAGCAGAGGTCTCAGGTTAAGAGGGCAGTCCAGTAATGTATGGCTGTGCTACTTTGTGGAAGCAACTTAGCCTCTCTGGTCCTCAACCTGCTTCTCTGTCAAACAGGAAATATTTTGTTTTCTATGGGGAGAGCTGGGCTGGTCCTGAGGTTTCTGCAAGTCCTGCGACTTCTCAGAGTCTCAGTCTCACCCTCTGGGAAGTAGAGACAGGAGTTTTGCCTTTCCTGGGCTGTTTGAGCACTGAAGTAGAAAAGCGCCCTGAGCAGCACTGAGGGTCCAGTGGGAACCAGCATGATTTCGTCTCTTCTGCTCACCAAGACTTGGGCCTCGGCTAACACAGACTTCAGGGAGCCCCTCCTAAGTAGCGAGGCACTGGGGAACACAGACGAAGGCCCTGGACCTGGGCTGGCATGGGGGGACTGAGAAGGACAAGACCACAATCTATTAGTAATGGACAAACAGCAGTTCATCAGCCGCTTACAGAGGCACAAAGGTGGAAGGATAAGCTTTCAAGCCAAGCAAGGGCGCTGGCAGTGGAGGAAAAGCACCCGAGATCAGTGCAAAGGATGCCGGTCTTCACCCTCTTCCCTAGTATCTGCACAGAAGGGAGGACTTGGGGCTGAGCAGAAGGGCAGGTGCTGCCAGGGGCAGAAGCTTCTGTCTGGCCGAAGTCCCATCCAGTCACTTATCCCCAAGGGCCTCTCTTCTCAACGCTGTGTTTAGGGACGGTTGAGTTGATAGCTTGACCTCAACTCCGCGGGGAGGATCCACTCCACAAACATTGGTGAGCCCTGCACACAGAAGCTGCTCCTCCCTCTGCAGCTTACAAGAGCCTTTAGCTAGATGTTCAGCAGCGCCACTGTGGGCCAGACTTGTCCAGAGGAGAAAGGCAGTGCACACATGTGCACACGGGTATGAGCACACACACACACACACACACACACACACACACACACGACTCTGTAAAATGTTACTTAGATGGCCTCTTATCACTACTTTTGAGAGCATGAGAGCAATGGAAAGTTCAAGGGCAGGTTAGCACTTGGGTGGGGCTATTATCAATGTCTAACACCCCCTCCCTTATTTCTCTGCCGTGGTTTGGATAAAATGGGGTGTGTGTGTGTGGCTTCTGCGTCCAGGATGAGCATTCAGAGGCCCCTCCAGAACCCTGTTGTTACTCCTCCCTGGCCTCGTGGCCCTGAAACCCACCTTGTGCAGCAGCTTTGCAGAGAGTGGGTCATTGACACTTGGACCATGTGCTGCACATAAGAAAGTGGCCCCTGCCAGGGCAAGCTGTTGTGGGCAGGTGACACCAGGACGCGCTGGGTGGCTGTGACCAGGCGTCCTCCACAAAGCCTTCCTGATGGGAAGCCTTCCTCCCCATGGCTTTGGAGCGAAGAGGTCTGGACCCAGGTGCTCCTGCTTCAAACCTTGCTGTGCTTGTCCCTTTCTACCTGCTTCCCCAGGGAAGGGCGGGTTTGCCCACCCTCGGGAAAGATCAGCAGAGGGGAACCTGCCCGCCTCCTGCCTTGCTCCCTGCTCATCCTGGGGCAGAGGAGGGACTTCCCGCGCTGGAGGCCATGGCCCAGCACTGAGTCTGTACAGGCATTGCTCCCTGCCTGTCCAGAGCAGCAACGGCCTGTGCTCTGCCATGTGCCTGGCACAGCTGGCCCAGGGTCCCTTAAAGACAATCTGCAGTTTGGGGCACAGTGAGTCACTACAGGAAAACCATGGTTGGCCAAGGTCATATTATTCAGTCAACAGTGTCAGCAGCCAGGCAGAGGGTCTGTCTTCTGTCTCTCTCCCGTTTCCTTTTTCTCAGTTAGCTCAGGAGGTGATAGGGAAAGTCTTGTTATGCAGCACTCCTGGTGCTCAGACTGTTTGTTCTCTACCCCGAGACACACGGAGCTCCTGGAAGGCGGGATCAGTGTCTACTTATCTCGGCTTCTCTGTGATTTTGACCATCTCACATTTGGGGCTGCACCTCAGCATCAGAGATGATCTGTGGGCTCCCTGAGAGTGCGATGATGTCGGCCAGACACACAGCCTGTGAAGGGGTCACAGTGCTCCCACACTGCCTGCAGCTCTTCAGACCTGTCCACCTGCTGTCTTCACAGCCAAAAGGACACATGGACTCTCTTCAGAGGGGACGCTGCCCTGGGGGTGTCCTCTGCCCCCCCCCCCCGAGACAGGCCTTTTTTTTGTTTTTTTTTTTTAGGTTTTTTGAGACAGGGTCTCGCTTTGTGGTTCAGGCTGGCCCTGGCTCAGCCTCAAACTCACATCACAGCAATCCTCCTGCCTCTGCCTCCCGAGTGCTGGGATTACAGGTGTGAGCCACCACGCCTGGCACTGTGGTATGTGGTACTGGTTGCTGCTGGGCGTGAGTCTCCACACCCAGTATGGTATGTGGTTACCGGGGAATCGAACCCGGGCCCTTGCGCTTGCAAGACAGGCGCTGGAACCACTGAGCTAACTCCCCGGCCCCCCGAGACAGGCCTTTTGAGAATGAGTTTATCCCTGGCCTGAGCTGAGCCTACCCTTGAGTAAGTCCTTCGGAGACACACAGGCCAGTCTAATCTCTGTCCCCATCGGTGAGTCAGCCTGAGCCTCCGCACTGTCCCTGTCTTCTGCATTTCCTTGTGGAGTTGAGTCCATGCCAGGCCTTTAAAAATGGCCTTTTTCAGGACACCTTTTAGTAAATGGTTATCGATTCCTTAAAGTCCAAAGAAGACAGTGGTGGAGGATGATATTCAGGCTGTGGAATTCACCCCTTCTGCATACTCCTGGCTCAGTGCCAGAGTGGGGATGCAGGAAGCACAAAGCCTCAGAGCAACGGCACCCGCAGAAAGCAACATCTGCGTTTGCTGGCGAGGCCCAGTTTAACTCGTACCCCCATTAGACATGCACTGGAATTGGGGCTCCACCATGGCGCTGTGCGCTCCAGGCCAGTGATGAAACTGCCTCCCTTTGTGCCATGTGAGTGCATGATTTCCAGCTCCGTGGAGGCAGGAGGAAGAGGGAGGGAGGACGATGCAAAGTGTGAGCAGCTCAATTCAGAGGACACATGTTGTGGACTGCCAAGCAATAGGACGGACCCTTTCCCCAAGGACCCCGCCACGCCTTCTTTGAAAACACCTATTAGGATCCAGTCAAGAGAAAGCACAGTGAATCTCACTCCAGGCCAAATGGGACAGTTGCCAGAGGACATAAGAATGCACTGGGGTCCAGCTTTGAGAGGGGAACTGCTCCCAGAGCCGGTGGAATGAAAAAGCCTTTTGGGGAGGTGGCTGAGGTTAAGGGTGAAGAGGGCCCCGCAGGAATCTAATTACCTCTGAATCTCCTGATACTGTTTTCGCTTCGACAGCACAATTCCTGCACTTTTGAAAGTCAGGTTGGAAAATGATTTGGGGATCACTTATCCCAGCCTCCTTTGAGCAGGTATCATGTGCCCCACACTGGGGGCAGTGTAACATCGCTAACGTGATGTGAATTCTTAGTGTATGGGCAGGGACGTGTGAGGCACAGTTCCCTCCAGGCTGGTGCATGCGGTGTCTGCTCTGAGTGAGCTCGAGTACCACCCAATGCCTCTGTGGCTTCTCCCTCCTCTCAAGATCGAGCCTCTCAAGGACTTTCGTCATGTGACCATTGCCTCTGTTGCTGTGAAAGTCTCTTCTGCCTCTTAACCGTCTGGGTAGAAACCAGCTATGGCTTCCTCTGTGCTCAGCTGGCGTCCCTGCCCAAGCTGACACCAGCCTCTGAGTGATGGCCTGGAGTACTATGTCCACCCACAAGGCCTCATCCTTAGCCCATCTCTGTTCACCTTCAGTCACTGCTATTCTGCATTTGTACCCACAAGGGCATCATGACCTTGCCAAGGTCTTGCCAAGGTCTTTTTGTCCCAGTACTATTCCAGGTGACACAGGAGTGTGGCTTGGTAGCTCTGTCATCCCGCCCCTGCCTTCTCGCTCAGCTTCCTGATAGCCATGAGGTGAGCGGCTTTCCTCCCCCAGTATCCTCCTCGTCACCCAACTGAACTGTCTTGTGAGCCAAAATAACCCTGTCCCGCTGTGAGTAGGAAGTGTTGGGTATTTTGTCCCAGTAATGAGGAAGGTGACTAGGACCATGGCCTTCCAGCGGCTTCTCAGCCTTCCTTCCAGCCTCTTTCGCTGCTGGTCAAGCCTGGCTTTGTCATATCCTCCCCCACACCCCTGATCTTCCTGGGTGCCCTGAGGCAGGCTCTGCTTTCCTCCCACCTACCTGGCTCTCTCTGCTGCCCTGCCCTTTGTCCTGCCTCCTACTCACCCCGAAAACCCTCTTGGCCAGTGCTTCCCCTTCAAGGTGCTCCCACATCATGAATTTTGACTTCCTGAGGCAGGAAGATCCCTGGAAGTTCAAGGCCAGCTGGAACTACACAATGACTCAAGAAAGCATATATAAATAAATAAAGGAATAAGAAGAGACTTGTCACCAACAACCAATAACTATAAAAACACAAATCGAGCCAAAACAATGTGCTATTTTTTCATATGTCAAGTTCAGAAATACCTGCCTTAGCCTCCTGAGTGCTGGGAGACAGGTGTATATCACGGTGCTCAGCTCTTCTTATCTTTTAAAAAGCTAATGTGAGAGGAAGAATTCCTGCCTCTTGTGTTCTTGTTTCTTTTGCAGGGACATGAGACACACAGAACCCTGAAAGTACTGCCCTATGGTCCTGGCAGCTTGCAAAGCCATCCCTTCTTTTTTGCAGCAATTACCAGCTGATTATCTCTCATGTGCTTTTCCAGCGCTGCCCAGTCGCCCCACCTGGAGCGCTGCCTAATGACATTTTTACAGCCTGGTGCTATGCGGCCTCATTAGGCCTCAGCAATGGCTGTGCGGTGTTCTCCCCTTACCAGTTGGGGCAGACGTGGGACGGCACACATGGCTGCCCTCCACATGTGCTCTGTCTTCGGCTATGCCACCTGGGGACCAGAGTCGTGCTTGGCCCCAGCGCTTAAGGAAAGAAGAAACACAAAGTTATCCTTGGCTGTTTCTTAATCTGTGTATAAACAGAAACTTGCATTCTATTGTTTCAGTGCCAGAAAGGGGAGGGCTTTGCCCTGCGAGGCACGAGCTCTCCCTCTGAACCACACCATGCCCGTCATCTGCCTGCCATTCTCCCTGCTTGAATTCGGCTGTGGTGCTGGCCGTTGTAGGACTCTTGTGACCCAGAGAGGAGGTGAAGCAGTGACTTTGTAAAATGCTGCGCCCCTCGAGCAGGGTGTGACTCACCCCTGGCTGATGCCTGCTTTCTGCGCATGCTCTTCCGTTCTGCTCTGCTCTGTGGCAGTCTTCAGGGTGAGCCTAAAAGCTGATGTGTACTTATTGCCACTCAGTGTATCTGGTACTAACGCATCACTTTGAATGACGCTACTCACGGTTGGAGACAGACTTCCACAGCAGCCCGATGCTCAGGTCCATGTGGGCCGCAAGAGCAAAACACTTTAGAGCAGTTAAGTCATAGGAGAAATTGCTTGTAATTAGAGAGGGCGAGAAGTCCAAGGTCAAGGTGCTGACAGATTTGGTGTCGGAAGAATGTCCTGACTGCTGTCCTGTTGCTGAACCTCCAGAGGGAAATCCATCCAGGCGTCTTTGAAAGGGCACTAAGTCCTTGCAAGGGGTGGTGCCCACCTCCTGACAGCATCACACTGAGTGTCAGGTTCCCGTGGAAAAAATCCGAGGGCCACCAACATTCAGACTGTGGCACTTAATGAAACAAAAAGTTTAGCCTCATCCTCACAATGCCCCAGCTGGTGTCTGGTTGCTGGAACAGGGCTGTGTTCCAGGCCCAGGTCCTTTCTAATGGAGTTCTGCCCGATGCACCAACCACTGCTTCCATGGCGGGAGGTCTGGTACCTCTGGAAGGGGCCATGGCTGACAGCCCAGTTTCAGAAGTCCCCACTGGAGTCACTCTGGTCTCCTTCTTCCTTCTCAGGTCTTCTGACCAGAGGGTGGGGCCCGAGGACAATAGCTGCCCACGATCCTTGCTTCCACCCTTATTCGGGGTCCTTAGCCTGGGACTACACTGCTGTGGCTGCTATCTTGCCCCTCCTCCCAACTATCGCCTGAAGTTGCTGAGTTTGAGAGGTTGTAGAAAGATGTCAGGAAAAAGGAGGCTGGAGGAGACAGCTCCTGATCTCCTCAGAAGGGAATCAGTCTCAGAGGAAAAATGTCGCCCTACTACCAGCTCATTATTTCGGAGTCTTGGCTGCTGACAGGCTAGTGGACATGGTTGGATGAGGCTCTGACTTCATCTGTGAGTGAGTGCATGGACCCAATGATAACTTGATGGCATTATTGGGAAATATTGGAAAAAGGAGATGGGGCCAAGCTGAAGGAAGTACATCACTGGGCAGCCTTTGAAGGGGACATTGTGTTCCTGGCCCTTCCTTTCTGGTCCTTCTCTCTCCTCTCTCTCTCTCTCTCCTTGTCAGCCATGAGGTGAGCAGGCTTCTTCCTTCACACCCTTCCTCCACGATGTTCTGTTTCAATGCAGGCTGGAAAGCAAAGGAGCCAGCTTCACCATGTGAAAACAGGAACCAAATAAACTTTCCCTCAAGATGAATTTTCTAGGCTTTTTGTTACTGGCTGTAGTGAGAGAAAGCTGACTGATGTAGGAGTATGGGTCTACAATTGGGAGTTTAGGGTAGCTGTGGAGATACAAGCTGCTTCCTGCTTTGTTTCTGGCCATGGGACATGTTGTAGGCAGATCATTCTTGACGAGGCCTTTGTGTTTTTTTTAGACAGGGTCTCACTTTGTAGTTCAGGCTGGTCCTGAACTCGCCCTCGAACTCAACAATCCTCCTGCCTCTGCCTGCCGAGTGCTGGGATTACAGGTGTGAGTCACCACATCCGGCATGTGGTATGTGGTACTGATTGCTGGCGGGCGTGACCGACATTGCTGTATGTGGTTACTGAGGACTGAATTTGGGCCCTTGTGCTTGCAAGGCAGGCGCTGGAACCACTGAGCGAAATCCCTGGCCGTGGCCTTTGTCTTAAAATTAGGGTGAGACCAGCTTCTGAAAGGGGTCATCTGCCAGCTTTTGTTTGGGATGGTATTTTGAACTTTCAACTTTTGATATTTATTTAAAGACATTTCAGGAGGAACCCAAGAATCCACTAGAATCCATTGACATTGGTACCAGATGTCATTTTTAAATCCAGAAACCACAGTTCTTTGAAAGTGATTTAAAATATTAAATATCACTAAACAAAAGTAGAAAACTACTAGAAAATAGAAAGGTAAAAACTAATAGTTCAACTGCTGGGTAATAGTTGTTATTGACATTGCTTTCATAGTATTTTGGCCACTTACAAGTGGTTATGTGTAAGCGCACAGCTATCCATAATTATGATCCCATGGCTTTAAATTCTATTTTTAAAGCTCATGTCATATGCATTTTGATATTACTAGACTCTCTTTGTGAAAAGTACACGATACATAATGTTTCACTGAGTAGCTTTACCATAATTTTTCAAATATTCCATAATTGTTTTTATAGGCTTTTTCCAATTTTACACTATTATAAATAATGTTGTTATAAAGTCTTTTTACATAAATATTGATGCTTAGGTCATTCCTTAGGATGGATTCCCAGAAGTGAGATTATGGGATCTAAAAATATGAACAGTCACGGGCTCATAATATATGGTTCCAAGTTGCTTTCTGAAGGTGCATCCGGGTGCTCACCTCCTTACCAGGAGCGCCCCCTGCTGGTGGTTTAGGCGTGTGGTATCCAGAGACAAAAATGGCAGCAGCTCAAAGAACCCGTCAAACCAGACACAGGAGATCCCTGTTTTCTGTGGCTTCTAGAAACAACCTAGATTCGGAGAAGGGATATTAAAGCAAGAAAATGGCCTCTTTGACCTTAGACATTTGTCTCCAAGGTTTGGGAAGGAAGCATAGGTAGCATTTCAAGTGCAGATGGGCTGGTGAAAAGCATCATGTTCTTCTTTCCAGAAGAGCCACCCAAGGATGCTTTTGAATACCGGAAGTTGGAACTGTACAATCACTAACGTACAGCACAGCAGCATGTTTTAGTGACAATCTGTAGAATACACAGAGTTTTATACAAACCCATGCAGTGGATTTGTGGGGCAACCTGGTTCTGGGCAGTGTTCTGTGTACTCAGTCAGTCACACCACCCCTGAGGGCCTCAGTTCTGGAAGCCTAGAAGGACTAGTGAGGACGCGCTGATAGGCTCTGCATTAGCTACTCAGGGTGCCGCCATAACACAATATCACAGGCTAGTGGCTTAGATGACAGAAATTTACTTCCTCACAGACCTGGAGGCTAAACATTGACAGTGAAGGACCGGCAGGGCTTGGTTCCTAGTGAGGGCTTGGTTCCTGACCTGCAGACAGCTGCTTTCTCATCATGTCCTCTGCAGACTTCCCTCCATGCCTGTGCACGGTGGGGGAGGGGAGAGGGGACGACAGCCAAGTGGAGCAGTGAGGTGCAGGAGTGAGGTGAGCATGCTGAGTGCAGGTCCGAAAGGCTGGAGCACCAGGACCTGTAGGTGAATGTGGAGTCAGCTTCTCTGCTCTTCCTTATGGTATGCTAGGGCCAGAGGATCCTCATTAGCACTAGGCAGCAATAATTCCAAGTCCTGACCATGGCAAGGGAAAATTCATGTTTATCCACCAACCATGCTACTAACCCTTTGTTTGCCTGGCAGATTTTTTTCAAAGCTTAAAAATCGCTTTTATTTATTTATTTATTTATTTATTTATTTTTTGAGGCAGGGTCTTGCTTTGTAGTTCAGGATGGCTCTGAGCTCACTATATAGCCCAAGCGAGTCTTTTTTTTTTTTTTTTTTTGAGACAGGGTCTCGCTTTGTGGTTCAGGCTGGCGCTGAGCTCAGCCTCCAACTCACATCACAGCAATCCTCCTGCCTCTGCCTCCCGAGTGCTGGGATTACAGGTGTGAGCCACCACGCCCGGCACTGTGGTATGTGGTACTGGTTGCTGCTGGGGTGAGTTTCCACACCCAGTATGGTATGTGGTTACCAGGGATCGAACCCGGGTCCTTGCCCTTGCAAGACAGGCGCTGGAATCACTGAGCTAACTCCCTGGCCCGCGAGTCTTGAACTCACAGTAATCCTCCTGCTTCTGCTGGGGTTACAGGCGTGAGCCACCACGTCTGTCAAAAATCACTTTTTTTTTTGGTAAAGTATTTGTTGAATCCTACCCAGGGCTGCTCCTTCTATTTTGTGTGACTTCACAAGACTGCCGTTTCCATGAAGAGTGGTAGTCTAGAGGACACAGGAACAACACTGCGAAGAGTTTGGCAGTGAACTTTCTCCTACTCCATCTTACCCCAGGGAATGTGTTTCTGACACTTAAAGGGGAAGAAAGGAAAGACAGAAGGACACAAGATTGGCCTGGCCATCTGTAGGACCAGACAGCAGCCATGTTTAGAATTAACCTGAGTTAGGAGGAATATGCAGGAGAAGGTTCCGGAAGGTATTGTCATGGTTCTTGTGAAGCTCTGAGAAGGGATGAGCAGCAGAAATGGTGAAAGAAGGAAAATACTGATTTTAAAAAGTAAGTTATGATCTCTTCAAATAACCTGAACATTTTTTTAGTTTTTTTTGTTTTTTTGTTTTTTGGTCAGAGTTGAGTAGGTCCTGGCCTGATTTCTGTCCCCTATTCCTCCCTGAGGCAAAAACTCTCAGGACAAAAGCAATTTTCATTCTCCTTTCTCTCTCTGAACCTCTCTTCCCTTTATTTTTATTCGGTAAGTTTTGATTTTCTTGGTAGTTTATAAGAGCTTCTGAGAAAATTCTTAAAAATATATTTTGTTGAGTAGTTATTTAGTTTGTTCAGGAGAGTACAATGGAATATATCTGCATTCAGGGTGTAGGACCACAGAGGACACAGCTTGGCCAGAGTTGTCCACATCTGTGGGGCGTCCAGGACAGAGCTGAGAGGCCAATGGCTGTTCATCTGTAGGGTTGTGCCTGTGAGATAGGAGGGTGACAGGTGAACCTGGGCAGGGGCCAGGGTGGGCGCAAGGGGCGGAGCAAAGCAGAGGAGGGCAGAGGACGGCAGTGACTCCTGCTGAGTTGGTGGTGGGTGAAAAAAGAAAAGTGACGAGGGTGTTGAGAGGATTTGTTCCCAGGGAAAGAGAAAGCAGGTGTCATGGCTGTGCCTCAGCTTGGACCCAGGGTCGGGTGGGGGTGGGGACTGACAGGAGCCTGGAGCAGGAGGGCCGGCTCAGGAAAGGGGAAGTGAGCTCAGCTGGGCGACATGTGCAGGGGCCTGGGGTGGAACCTGGGTGCTTCTGTGGGTGGGGAGCAAGGACAAACAGGTGCACGGCGCCATGGCGTTGGGACCCACAGTGGGAGTTTCCTGGCTGCTCTGAATCCCAGCAGGTACTCACGCATGCACACATGCCTAGTGCTCTCATATACACACATGAACACACGCATCCATGCTCCTGTCCTGTACCTCAGACCTCTCCTTCCAGAGCACCCTGGCTGCGACGTCCTCACCACGTTACAATGTGCATCTCCTTCCGAGTAGTGTAATGGGATGTGGCACTTCTCGGTAAAAATAGAACTCACCGCTGTCTGCCCGAGCTGCCCGGTGGGCAGGCTCGCAGCCTTGTTCTTTCTCAGCTTTCCATGTTATTAATTTTTAGTGCCAAAAGACAGTTTCGCTGCTCTGGGCATCCAGCCTCTGTTCTGCTAGATTGCAAGGCTGCTCTCAGCTCTGTGCCCATCACCGCAGAGCCTGGAGCAGATGCTTCCAGCCCTTGGCTTTTCCTCACACTGAGCCTGCTGCTTCCTCACCAGTCAGGAGAGGCCAGGTCCCCAGGTCCCCAGGGGTCCATTCTGACAGTACCCTCAGCCAGCTGCCCAGGGCTCCATGAAACACCAGGACCTGCCTATTCGGCACCAGGTGGGCAGAGTCACCCAGAGACCTACGAGCGCTGCCACTCTTCTTCTGGTCTTGCCTTCTTTCTTTGTCAACTACATAGAGGACGCAAAAGTGCTAATGGAGACAAGAGTCACTTTCCGGTTTGCTGCAGTGACAGGAAGAGTCTCAGCCAGGCCTGGTGGCCTTAGGAAGGGTGGTGCCAGGGCAACGTGGTGCTGGAGAGTGGGGGAGGAAGAACTGGGCTGGCTGCTGCCAGCCTGTTGCTTGTCTTGACCTGTGTCACCAAAGAATCCCGGAGAACGGACAGGGGAAACTGTCCCCTTACGGTGCAGAAGGAAGATGTGTCACTGGGTGTTAGCAAGGCGGGCTAGAGAACTGGATGCAGGAGGCTGTCTCCAGCTGGCCTCCTTCCGTTGTCTCCTAACACTGTCCTGCGACCCTCTTCCAACCCTCTCGGCCCCGAGAGGCCCATGAAGCACTGGGAGGACCCTTTCCTGAACAGCGTCAGCATCAGCTGTTTGTCGCTTGTCTGTTGGTAGTGGCCTCCATGTGGCTGTAGGTCCTCCCATATGTTGAGAGGAGCCAGCTGGACAGCAGCCACCGGAGTCCTCTGGCCAGAGGGGTGAGAGCCCCCTCTGTGCGGCATGTGCTGTGTTCTTTTGGTCCCTAACCTCCCTCCTCCTAAGCAGCGGAGCACATGCTGTGTCTCCTTCTAAAAACCTTTGGTGTCTTTGATATCACACTCCCTAAATACCTCCCTGCATTGTTAAAACTCTCCATGACCTGGTTCTTAGTGTGTAAATGTTGTCATCTGACAAGGAAGGGTGACAAGTCTCCGAAGTCCACACTCAAAGGCCCCCCTGGTGCCAACCTTGTGTTTCTCCTCTGCAAGCCTGTGTCCCGGCTTCTTGGGGAATTTGCCTTCTTTGCCTTGTGAGTCCTTCTCTGTCTTCTCAGCCAGCTGTGCAGCAGCCTGCGCTCACCCTGCTTCCATTTCTTCACTTTATCTTTTCATCTCCTGGCATGTCCATCAGCCTCCTTCCAGGACACCTGTGACACTTTTGGGCTTGGGTAATCCATGTCCAAATCTGTCATTAATCATATCTGCAAAGTGCACATTGTCACAGAGGAAACTCTCATGGATTCTGACATCGGGATGTGGACATCTTTGTGGGCTCACACCACAGGCCACACCAGCCCCAGTGGCCCAATATAACCTTGAGGCTGGAGGTGCGACCGCAGCCTTTTCTCTGCCCTGTGGTCTTCCAGGTCCCTGCCGAATGCCCCTCCATGGTGCTGCTGGAAACAAGCCGCTCAAGTCGCCTGCCTCCCTTCCACAGCGGGCCCCACACCAGAGCTCCTATCTCCTGAATGGACGCCACAGAATGGATCCAAGGAGATGGATACAGGATGGATGCGAGCCACCGGGGCAGAAAATAAGTAAGATAGTGGCCACAGGTCCTGCATTTTAAGCCTAAATGCCATCCGCATGTGAGCCAGGGGCTGAGGATTGGTGCAGAAGCCATCTGTATGAGTGAGAAGTGACACACGTGGTCACACCGCGGGACCGACAGCCCCATGGCCAGGAGGGCAGCCAGCAGCAGGCTGCTGCCAGGAGTGCCCTGGCCCTGGCTCACTTCCTGAGCATAGGAGGGGGACACCTGCTTTCCTTCAACCCCTCCTACGGCATACAACTTTTGCCTATGCTAACCTGGCAGTACTCAGGGAAAGAAAGTTTGGAGCATGTATGTCTAGCTTTGCTAACTGGACACAGCACCAGTGCCCACAAGGGCACAGCCTCCCTGGCTGGAGGTCAGGGAGAGGCACAGGTCCTGGAGACCCTGGCCTCCTTTGTCCGGAGACCCTTCTCGGAAGGTCTCTAGGTCCATCTTCCATGTGTCTCATTGAAAGCTACCTGCCTGCCTCTTCTCAGCTAACTTGGATGGAAATGAACTGGTATTCTATACTGGCTTAATGTCATTTTATTCTTATTTGCAAAAACAATTAGTTATCTGAAGAAAAGTTTCAGCTTTGTAGGCAAAGTTGATTAGAACTGAACGTGGAGGCTACAATGAGTTAATTATCAGGAGGAATGGTGAGTGGACTCCACCACCTGTAACAGATACGGTGCTTCACTTAAACTGAACAAGGACATTTTCCTAGCACAAACTTGCTAACAAATGTGGTTTCTGATTACAAGCAGGCTGGTGTCCTCATCTTTGGGACTACAACAGCAGATGATTCAGTTATACCAGAAACTTTTAAAGAATGAAGTGAGAAGTGGAACTCCATGATGAGGAGACACAGAATAAGCATGCAGTATGTGTAATGTAGGCGGTGCTGCTTTGCTTTTTTCTATCCAACAAAACACGAGGGCCAGCGTGGGAGCTCAGCTCCAGCTCATCTGCTTCGTCTCTCATGGCCCCACCCCTGCAGTCCACATCAGTGAGCCTGGAATGGCCCCAGCACACGGGTGTCTGTGTTTGTACCCTGATCTTCCTTCCCATGTGCTCACGGGTTCCGTCCAGCCAACTTCCAGCAAATACTCATTTGACCTCCCTCAAAGTCACATGACAAAAAAAGAACCACAGGAAGAACAGGAAGAGAAAAGACATCTAATATCCACGGAGCATCTGCTCTATGCTTATCTCTTTGCTTTATTTCTCAGTATCAGAATTAGAGTTATTCCCCTTTGGCAGATAACAAAGTGAGGATCAGATTGATCTAGAAATGGCCCAACTGTAACTCAGCCTAGACGTGTCAGAGCCAGGACTGAGCAGCGTCATGGCTGCAGATTTGGCAGGACTTAAAGAAAGGACCTCACTAGACTCTTGGCAATGCAGATAGGAAAGGGCGCCAGTGAGTACTCCCCCCACAGAATCCAAAACAGAGCTCAGAGGGGAATGTCAAGCCCAGGTCACACAGCCCAGCATCCCTACAGCGAGCGATGGCTGGGTTTCCTGAGTGTGTGTCCTCTGTAGCACACACCCTCTGATCCTTCTCCCAGGGAGGGCAGAGTCTTGGGCCATCTTCTGTGTGGTTGTTGTTCCCCCACTGCTTTCCAGGAGTTCATGAGACTCTAAAGTAGGCAGCAGCTGGCACCTGGTAGGTTGTGTCTTTGGGGGCAATTGACACTGGGTACATTACAAAACACAGCATACAGAGTGTTTCACAGAGAATAAGTCAAGAAAAGATAAAAAGGAGTCACATTTCTGTTCCACTTTTAGGCTGAGCACCCAGCAAGCTGTTTCCCAGAGTCAGGAGTCGGGTAGCTAGGGATGGGATGGGATGGGGTTGGACCCTGGCCTGGTCTCACAGAAATTGGGGAGTCACTGGGGCTGCCTTGCAGTCAGATGGGGTGACTTCAGTGGCAGCTAACTGAAAGCCTGGAAAGATGTGTGAAATAAGAGCTTATTTTTATCCATAACAGCAGCTTTGGCACGAGTTCATTGGCTGCACTGAGTTGGCATCCTAGGTGGATATCGGAGTGCAAGTGTAGAAGGAGGGGACGGCTGCAAAAATGGGGTCCCCATGGTCCTGTGATCATTTCTTTTGAGAGTCAGCTTTGTTCAAGCTGACTTCTGTCATGGTAGCAAAATGAACCCACACAGCAGGTCACACATGTACCCTGCTGTTGCACTGTTGGTTCTGTTGATGCATCTTGCCTACGTACATTCATTCAGGACTTTAAGGATAAGGTCCTGACGAAATTTGGGGGCAAGCCTCCTGCCTTGAGATGGGTGCTCCATCATCTGTCCACCTCCCTCAGTATTCTGGGGGAAAGGGTCCTTTCCCTGGAGGCTTTTCCAGTGGTCCCTTGTCTGGCCCTGGGCTTCAGTTTCCTCTACTTAAGATCTGACAAGTCTGAATGGTCTTGGATTCAGAAGCTGCTTTTGTTATGTAAAATTAGCCACAGAGGGCTATCCTCTTGTGGTTGTGTGGTGGTTGTTTAAACAGGGTGAAAGTGAGTCCATAATCTGCATTCTTCACTGCTTTTAGACCTAAAACCCAAAGCTTTGCTATCATGTGCTGTAGCTCCTCACTCCACTTCAAGCAGGGTTCTTCCTCCATCAGCAGGACACACCCATTCTGTGACCTTCGGGAAGGAAATGACGTATGGCCAGGTGAGCTGGTGGACACATCCTCAGGGACCTTGGGCTGGCTCTGAGCTGCCATTTTGTTTCCAGAGTGTGTGTCCACTCTGCCATCCCACCTCACTGAAAGCAGACCCACTGAGCTCTAGATGGCTAGGTCCTTACTTCCCCTCATTTACTGAGATTCTGTAGGCATAACTCTTATATGCAAGGCAGTGGGCTGGACACACAAGATCTTTGTGCCTGTGGGCTGTGTCCCACAAGATCTGGACCTGCTGTCCTTCCTGCCCATTCCCTTCCCCTATCCATTAGTCACTGGTGCCATGGGACGAACTACTGCAGTCTTAGTAGCTCAAAACAATCCACATGTATTGTCCCATGTTTCCTGGGGGCGCCCACACCTGGCCACAGCTTCAAAGTACCCTCTACTTAAGCTCTCACACTATGGACTGAAACTTCTCCAACACATGAGTCCAATCAGCCTTTAGGTTGCAGGTATTGAGGATTTTGTCCCCGTGATAGAAAAGTGACTGAGGCATCCCTGCCCTGCATTCTGAAGGTTAGAAGCAGGTCGGTTGTGTGTCACACTCAGGCCCAAGGAGGAAGACTTTTGGGAGTGTGAGCTCTGGAGGGAGGCGGGGAGGGCTGGGAGCTGTTTTGGAAGCAGCCAGCCAGACTTTATAGTCTGTGTTTTGGCAACAGTGAGCTCCCAGCTTCCCTTGGGGATTTGTTAGCAGCACCCAGTCTGTGCTGGTTTCTTCTAGTGCTTTGCAGCCTGCGTTGCAGTTTTTCTGTGTGCTTGTCAGTCTCAATCTTTCCTCCCACCGCCACCTCCTCAGTTCTTAGAGTAGAATCTACAGGCCTGGCACATTGTAGGTGTTCAGCACACACTTGTAGAAGGAAGAGGGGAGGGAGGAGGCCATGACTTGGAACCAGGACCCTGACTCCCAGTTCCTGGCGCTGTCTCCCACCCCAGGATGGGTCCTGGCTTATCTCTCCTGGGAGCCACTGTGCATCTTGCTAACTGAGCAGCACTGTGTCTGACTTCCCTGACTTTGAAATCACTTTTCCCTGCAATTCTCAGGTGTGCTTTCCCGGAACTGTTCGCTGTTCGTCCTGCTCCCCTCCCCGGCCTTGTATCTGTGGGCCCTGCCAGAATTTAGAA
Source organism: Petromus typicus (assembly GCA_004026965.1). Lineage (NCBI taxonomy): Eukaryota > Metazoa > Chordata > Mammalia > Rodentia > Petromuridae > Petromus > Petromus typicus. The sequence goes on along the minus strand of PVIR01024640.1, from coordinate 160 downwards.
GCTCATTATGAAACCGTGAGCTGCCTCACATTATCCCAAGTCTCCAGATGGAAAGCAGGAGCTGCTATCTTAACGGGGCACAGACGCAGAAAGCCTCCCTGAGATGCTGGCTGTCAAGGAGAAGAAGAAGTGTTTCAGTGGCAGGAGTAATTGTATCCCA
>PVIR01024639.1:0-25717 GCA_004026965.1 Petromus typicus | reverse complement strand
CGGAGATGTGAATCCGGGAATTGTCGAGAGCTTGGAGACCTCATGGAGGTGTGTGCCACGTGCTGGACACAGCACAGCAGGCAGGATGAAACCGCACAGAGCACTGTCCTCCTGGAATAGAAGGCAGAGGCAGGGCCAGCCGGGAGGAACTGCCAGCTTTAATGGTGTGGAGCCAGAAGCAACTCCAGCTGGTGACCCCAGAACTCCGGGAGACAGAGTCAAAAGGTTACAAGTCCAAGCACAGCCAAGTGAACTTGACAATTTATAGAGACCCTGTCTCAAAAAAGACAATAAAATGAGGGGGCTGTATGTCAGTGGGAAGGCCTGGGTTCAATCACCAGTATGGGAAAAAAAAGGAATGATGTGGAAGGAGAAGATGGGCTTGCAAAAGAGGACAAACAGAGACCAAGGGATAAAAAGAAAGCCATGAGAAGGGGAAAGTGGAAGCCAAGAAAATAGCATGTATTAAGAAGGAAGGGGAGGGCCAGGGATTTAGCTGAGTGGTTCCAGAGCTTGCCGTGCAGGGGCAGGGGCCCAGGTTCGATCCCCAGGAACCACATACAATAATGCCAGGCATCATACCACAGTGATGGTATGCCTGTAATCCATCATGCCTGTAATCCCAGCACTTGGGAGGCAGAGGCAGGAGGATTTCTGAGTTTGAGGCTGAGCTCAGGGCCAGCCTGAACTACAAAAGCAAGACCCTGTCTCCAAAAAAAAAAGAAGGAAGAGGAAGTCTGTAACACTGCACTCCACTGGAAGTCATCTCTGACGACACTGGTAATATGCACCAGATCGAATGACAAAATCACAACAGCCCTTTGCAAAACTCGGAGGAGTTTGTGTGATGACATGGAAGAGTAAGATGGAAGAGAATGGAGGAAACAAGTACTGATCATTCTTTCCAGAACAGTCCATGCAGGGGGAGGCTGTTGATGAGAAGCTGCAAGGGTACCTGGGACAAAAAAAGAGTCAAAGGTTTAAGGGACAGAAGCAAGCAGTTGAGGATTCAGATCTCAGCTCATCTTTTCTTGAGACAGCAATACTTCAAGGCCACCACTTAGCCATTCATTCAGGCACCAACCCAGAGACCCAGAGTGTCAGGGGTTGGACAAGAGCTGTGCGTGTGGACTTTCCAGCAGGGTTCACTCCGTTGTTACCTGCAGGCGGGACGTCCTTCTGGTCTACCTTGTGAGGGTTCATGTGTTACCAGTCCTCTTTTGCTCTCATTACCTTAATTGACAAGTAAAAGGATAAATTTAGGATGTAAAAATGATGCTTAGAGATATATACTAGCCCACAATGGCCAAGTCAAGCTATTTAGCATACATTGTAGCAACATTTAGGCATAGAGGATACAGTTGTAAGCATATACTTAACAAGATCATCATGGTGTGTCTGTGCACCATGAAATTTCACCCACTTAAAGGGTGCAAATGAGTGATTTTTAGTAAATTTACCAGACAGGACAACAGCACCATAGTCCATTCTGAATGCTTTCACCAACCCAGTACGGTCCTTGTGCCCACTTAGAGTTCATCTCTGTTATACTTTCCAGTCCAGATCATAACTAATCTATTCCTTGTCTCCATAGTTTTGTGTTTATGTGTATTTCAGATAAGTAGTAGCTTATAACACATTCCCTTGTTTGTCTGATTTCTTTCACTTACAGGAAATGTGTTCAAGTTCATTCACAGCGTGTGTGTATCAGCACTTTGCCCCTTTTCACTGCCGAGTAGCAACAACTCCACCTGTTTCTCTCCAGTTGGGGTTGCCTGCACATTTGGAACATTTGACTAGACTGCTGCAGCTGTCCACACTCATGTATGTGTGAACGTGTTTTCGTTTTTCTAGGTTGATAGGAGGATTGCTGGGTCACATGGCAGATACACATTTTAACACTTAGGGAACTGGCAGAACTATTTTCCAAGTGCCAGTTACTGCTGCAGAGCCTGGAGGACATCATCGGACCTTGTGTCAGAACATACAGGTGCTGTGCTGGGTGCAGTGTGTGAAGAGGAGTTGGCTCCACCCCCGGGCAGCCCACAGGCCAATTGCCAAGGAGCTTTCTGATGAAGCTACAGGCTGATGAAACCACTTCTTGTCTAAACCTAGTCACAGGGTCTGTCCGAGACTTGCTTCTTACAGTAATCAGACATGACTAAGAAGTCAGAAATAGTCTTATTTTCACAAATCAAGTCAGCTGTGTAGAACAGACATTCTGCATTATGAGAGCTCAAATAAAGAGCTGTTTTCTCACGACAGCTAGCTGCTTGGCATTGCCTGCCTGCCTCTCCATAAAGTCCTCGAAGATGCGGGCTCTTCTGGACTCAGACTTCATGTTCTTAAGGTTTTAGCTCTGTCTTCAGACCACAGAGTGGAGACAGGGCTCCAGCTTCCATGTCACCATTTCAGGCAGCAGAAAGGAAATAGTCAAGGGCAGGAGAGTCTGTGCCAGGTGAGTTCACCAGTTGGATTGGTTCACCTGTGTCCAAGACTTCACAACACCTGCCGGCCATGGTGGGGCCATGTGCCATGCATTTCAGAGTGAGACTGAGAAAACATGAAACTCCTGCCACTGTCGCCCTGAAAACTGTCTGAAACACTAAAGAGAGCTCCTGAGACAGAGGCTTACAGAGATTACAAACCCACTGAAAACATAAAATGTGTACTTATAATAAGTTGAGATTTTAAACCTGTTATTGTTGTAATAAGAGAAGACCTTTGCACTCTGAAAGCTCCCTAGTTAGTAAAGGAAATGCTTATCTGAAACAGAGATTAAAAAGGACTTTAAGCTGGACATTTTTTTAAAAGGCTCAGTTTTAGTTAGGGATTGCCACTAGGGCATCGAGAGAGATGGAGACAGAGCCTGGTCCTGATGTGGCTGCAGCCCGGGGGGCAGCCCTGGGCAGTGAGCACTCAGTCCAGCTCACGGAGACCCGGGACCGGGTCAGCCTGCCTGATTCTCAGGAAAAGCACAGATTCACGACAGAATCCCCTCTATATTCTAAAACGACCACTGGCCAGTGCACCTTCTTGTGTGTGATTTCCAATGATACAACATTCTACATGTGATGTTTAAAAGTAACTTCTGCAAGATAACAGAATGCTGTACACTTTAAGATTCACCTATTTAAGGAAGAAGGGGGAAAATGTTGAGATTATAACAAAAAAGTAAGGAAACAAATTTTACGTATATGGGGGGCAGCGGTAGGGTGGGTAGGGCTATGGGAAAAAAATGAGAATTAAGTTGTGTCTTATACTGGTACAAATCCCCATTATGGAGTGCAATCATGATGTGTATATGTAGTGTACCAATAAAAAATTTTTTAAAATTTAAAAAGAGATTCACCTATTTAAACAGTGCAGCACCACAGTTTTTTATTCATTTTAGCATCTTCCCCGTGGGCAGTGATGTTGAATATTATTCATGTTGTACTTGTTAGACATTTCATAGGTCCTTTGGCAAAATATCTATTCATTCCTTTTCTGCCTATTTTAAAAATATATTTTTGTTTTTATTTACATGTAATTGTGTTTACTCATGGGGTACCACGTGATACTTCAATATGTGTGTACAATTTGATCTTTTTGTTTAGCTATTTGCTTTTGCTTATTCAGTTGTAAATGTTTTCTGCTCATTCTAGGCACAAGTCATTATCAGAGTATCTGACTTTACAATTATTGGTTGTCTTCTCATTATTTTGGCAATGTCTTCGAAAGTATAATTTTTTATTTTGGTGCAATTCAATTCATATTTATTCTCATTCTCCTTTTGCTTTTAAGAGTGAAATAAGGGCCAAACTCTGCCAGCTTAACAGTAGGAAGCAGGAGGAAGTATGAAATTTAAGGCGAGCTATTAAAAAAAATAGTTGACATTTACACTGGATCTTCAAGAATAAGAGGAATATATGAGGTACAAAATTGAAGAAGAGCTTTTTGGGTACAGAGAACATCAGGATGGATTTCCTCCTAGTCCACTGCACCTTCATGCTACAGTTTATTTCAAAACAGGATCCCCACATATGCCAGCAGCAAATGGAGATACTGTCACGGGTGGTCCCATCCTAGAATTAGTGAAATAAAGCTTACAAAAGACTCAATGAAAAATGTAATCTATATCCGTAGGACTTCCTCATCATGAAAACAGTGTCCAAAGATGAAATCACTCTCTTCAGCAGGACAACAGGCCTGAGGCCCAGATCAGAAGGGCAAGGTCCCTCCGCTCTCTCTGCAGGACACGCAGCAGGAGGACAGAAGCCCGGCAAGATGGCCTGGGCCCCGCGCAGGCCGGAAAAGCCCTGGTAATGAGCGGGCCCTATGTTGTCATGTGGCTTTGCAAGTGACGCTAGCAGCCTTGAAACCACAATCCAAGACAGGATAAAGTCACCTCAGATGCATTTAGGAGTAAAGAGAAGTCCCAAAGAATGGAGAAGGCTGGGAGAACAGTAGTTTAGCCTCAGAAATTACATTGCCCTGTTGAAAATGCTCCAGAATGGTGTGTCTCCTGTCTTGCCATGAGATTCAGATTCGTGTGCATTTCCATTTGAGCCCAAACTGCCAAAAACTGAACCTGTTTACAAACACGAGGAATGCATGCGTGGCCTTGTGGTATTCTCTCCTGATTCTGGTATCTTTCCAATTCTTGTTGGTCTCATAGGAAAAAAATGGTTTTGAAATCTCATTTACATTTACATTTCCCCAACTCCTTTGAACATTTTTTTCTTATGTTTATTAGCCATTTGCAATTCCTTCTTGGTGAATTACTATTCATATCTTTTGCCCAATTTTATGAGAGGTAATTCATCTGTTTCTTATTAATGTGAAAGTGGTTTTTGTATATTAAACAAAGTATATGTTTATACATAAAACAAAGAATATCCTACTAGATATGTTCCCATTCTGTTTGCCTTTAGACTCTGTTTACTGCACTTTTTCTACACTGAGTTTGAGGTTTTCCATCTTTACATCTTTTGACCTTTAGATTCTATAAATATTTGAAACTTTCTTCTATTTGTATGGGAGTAGTTCTTCTATTTCACATAAAAGTTTCAATGATAAATGGATCATTAAGCCATCTAGAGAGAGAGAGAGAGAGAAAGAGAGAGAGAGAGAGAGAGAGAGAGTGTGTGTGTGTGTGTGTGTGTGTGTGTGTGTGTGTGTGTGTGTGTGTGTGTGTGGTGTGCGCGCATGCGCGCACCGGGACAGAGGATCTCGGTGTCTAAATTCTTCTGATTCATATGCAGTATCTAATCTGTTTTCCTGTGCTAGGAAGCACAAGGCCTCGCTAACAGAAGACAACGGAGTAATTGCCCCTTTCGCTCCCTCCCGGGTTTAACCCACCTGCATCTTTCCTGTTACTTAGGAAGAAAATAGAGCTGATCCTGGTCAGCGCCCTCTTCCACATTCCCAGGCCGGCACTCCAAGATCCTTCCTCTGAGGACCTCTGGCCCCCTGCTGCGCCTGCGCTCTCTCTCCCCAGCCCTCACCCATCCCCCTCCAATCCACCGTCTAGGAATTTCTCTGAAGCCCGGTCTCATCCCACCCCGCCCAGCCTTCCGGGCCATGGCCCCTGCTCCTCCAGGCCCCAGTGCCAACTCCCACCCAAGGGTGGTGTTGTCTGCAGGATTCAGGCACCAAGAGAACTTTAGTCAAACTCCTGTGTCCTCGTGTCTCCCAGTTGCACACTCTGGCCAGGGCAAATCACACTCAGTACTTCAAAAATCCCACCTTCCTTCAGAGCTGCTCACCTGCCGCACCCGGATCTGGGGAGGTCGCGTGGGTCCTCTCCACGGTCGTGAGCACACTGCCTTCCAGCTGCAGGCAAGACGCCCCCTCCTTCAACCCGCCCCACCTCATGACCGGCCTCCACCTGGAAATCGCTTCTTCCGGAGCCCAGACGTAGATAGGTGCCCTTCCTCGGCGGGCTCCCCTCGACTACTCACGCGAGCGCCTCCCCCTCTCTGCCTCCCAGAGCCTTGGACATCGCTTCTTCTAGCATTACCACACCGTGCTGCACTGTATCACGAAAATCAGCTGTATACCGAGGACCTGGAGCAGAGCTCGAGAGGGCTGACCCGACTTTCGAAGGCGATCGAGTAGAAGTAAAATGCTACCAAGAGCCTCATGCATTGCAGGACAGGAAGAGTCAATGAGCGGAGCAAACTTCCCGGCTGTCTTACTTTTTTTTTTTTTAGGTTTTTTGAGACAGGGTCTCGCTTTGTGGTTCAGGCTGGCCCTGAACTCAGCCTCAAACTCACATCACAATCCTCCTGCCTCTGCCTCCCGAGTGCTGGGATGACAGGCGTGAGCCACCACGCCCGGCACTGTGGTATGTGGTACTGGTTGCTGCTGGGTGTGGGTCTCCACCCCCAGTATTGTTATGTGGTTACCGGGGAATCGAACCCGGGCCCTTGCGCTTGCAAGACAGGCGCAGGAACCACTGAGCTAACTCCCCGGCCCACCGGCTGTCTTACTTTTTAAGAGGTCACCCACAGCTACCTCACCCTTCAACACCCAAACAGCGCAGTCAGTTGGCGCCGCTGGCCAGAGGACAGACTCTCCAGCAGGGGGAAGATGGAAGATGCAGGTGATTGCCAGCAATTTTTAGCAATATATATTTTAATTAAAGCATTTACATTGTTCTTAACCTTACATATGACATTCTTAATGGACTCCAAGAAAGTGTAAGCATAGATTTTTACATGCACTTGGGAATCAAAATTCACGTGACTCGCTTTATTGCATTATTCTCTTGACTATGATGATTTTGAGTCAAAACTGCAGTTTCTTCAAGCTACATCCACCATGGCCTGGTTTCTGTTCTTCCACCTCAGGCTCCGAGTTCAGGAAAAACTAGAATAAGAGCTGCCTTTCTCACTATGCCCTCAACTCAGCTGAGACAGGACGCAGAGTCGGAGCTGATCTCTTTTAAAGCGATGGACCCTTATGTAGCTTCCTTGAAAACTGCGAACCGCTCCGCTCTGCGTTGCAGACGTGCAGTTTGGCCTGCAGAGGGCGCCAGTGCGCTTCTTCATCTCCCTGCGGAAGCCGCAGGACGGTCCGGCTCGCTGTCACTCAGACAGGTGCTGGACGCTCAGTGGTCACTTCGCCGCGCTGAAGATTAAGTAGGAGATGTTTACCCTCTGCCGATGTATAAGACCTGAGTGCTGCCCCTCAGGTCCCGCGATACGTACCACACCCCCTGCCTGGCGGTGCTCAGAGCTGTAACTGTAGCAACCGGTGGCAGGCTGGCCATTCCCGGCGTGGGAGACGCGGGAGACTGCCCGAGAGCGGAGAGGCTGCGATCAGAGGTTTGCCCTGCTGCCCTGGGAAGGGACCAGCCTCCAGCCTCCACAGAAGCTCGGCGGGGAGATGCTGCCCTTTCCCTGAGGACCAGCAGCTGCGCGTCCCGCAGGACCCCGGCCCAGTGCAGCCATGAACGCATCGTGCTGCCCGCCCTCTGCCCACCCTGCGCTACCTGGCAGCTCCGAGCACCCCGTGCCCCCTTCCCTGGGCAACCAGAGCAGCAGCGGGTTCTGCGAGCAGGTCTTCATCAAGCCCGAGGTCTTCCTGGCCCTGGGCATGGTCAGCCTGCTGGAGAACGTCCTGGTCATCCTGGCCGTGGTCCGGAACGGCAACCTTCACTCGCCCATGTACTTCTTCCTCTGCAGCCTGGCAGCGGCCGACATGCTAGTGAGCGTGTCCAACGCGCTGGAGACCGTCATGATCGCCGTGGTCAACAGCAATTCCCTGGCCTTCGAGGACCAGTTCATCCAGCACATGGACAATGTCTTCGACTCCATGATCTGCATTTCCCTGGTGGCCTCCATCTGCAACCTCCTGGCCATCGCCGTGGACAGGTACGTCACCATCTTCTACGCCCTCCGCTACCACAGCGTCATGACGGCGAGGAAGGCCCTGACCCTCATCGCCGGCATCTGGGTGTGCTGCGGCGTCTGCGGCGTGGTGTTCATCGTCTACTCCGACAGCAAGCTGGTCATCGTGTGCCTCATCGCCATGTTCTTCGTCATGCTGCTGCTCATGGGCACCCTCTACGTGCACATGTTCCTCTTCGCCCGGCTGCACGTCAAGCGCATCGCGGCGCTGCCCCCTGCGGACGCGGCGGCCCCCCAGCAGCAGCACTCCTGCCTGAAGGGCGCCGTGACCATCACCATCCTGCTGGGCGTGTTCGTCTTCTGCTGGGCGCCCTTCTTCCTGCACCTGGTCCTCATCATCACCTGCCCCGCCAACCCCTACTGCATCTGCTACGCGGCCCACTTCAACACCTACCTGGTGCTCATCATGTGCAACTCCGTCATCGACCCCCTCATTTACGCCTTCCGGAGTCCGGAGCTGCGCAACACCTTCAAGGAGATTCTCTGCGGCTGCAGCACCGGCCTGAACTGGAGGTAGGACGTCAGCACCCAGGACAGGGTCCCAGACGGCCCCCGCCGGGTCCACACCCGGCCACGACGCTTAAGCAGGAAAAGAAAAATTCTTGCGTGATAGAGAAACGTGTCACCAGCCGTGATGGTCTTTGGACCCAGGTGCGGCCGGCCCATCTCTCTTCCGTGGTCACAGAGGTCGCAGCGCGTCCGCTCCGGCCGGTGCCTGTCTGTGGCCCGCCCCACACCGCGTCTTCTGCTGTGCAGCGAGCCGGGCTGAGGAGCCTCGCCAACAGGGAGGGGTGCGACCGCTGCCCGAGACACAGGTAGCTTTGTGCTTGTTCTTTGAAAGATCTAGTTTCTTGCCTATTTATTTACAGTAAAACAGTCTCCAAACAGCTATGTCTGTGGAAGAAGCAAAGCCACGCTGCTCTCTCGCCCCTGCCAGCTTCCAGCACAGCAGGGAGGCTGCCCACCTCCCTCGCGTTGCCTGTGGTGGTCACTTTGCTGGGCTTCTGCTACTAACCTTAGGGCAGTTTTCAAAATCTACTGAGAGAGGAAGCACTGTGGGTGATTGGAATGTAGCTGTCGTGTGTTTGTGTTTTAAATCCAGCTATTTCAAGGCTTACATTGCTTTTTAAGAAACACAGAGAGATTTTTCTTATTCCTTTTTCCACCTTCAAAACAAGAGCGGAACTTGTGGGTGGAAGGGGATCTGTGTTTCAAGAAACTGTTCTTTGAGAAACTTAGGAACTTCCCTGTGGCTTCCTGGGGAGCCTTTTCTGTCCGCGGTAACTGTCTCCGTCACACAATCAATTCCGGCAGCACTGCGTGTGGGAGACAATGTCCTGCGGACCTGGCTCCTGCTCGCACAGGTGACAGGTGGGGACACTGTTGTCAGCATCGGTACCTTGTCAGGCAAAGCAGCGCCTTCCCCGAGCTCAGGGTGACATCCTGCCAGCGTCGCTTCCGGCCGGGTGCTGCTCACACCCACTGTCCTTTCCTGGCCCAGAGCCCTTGCGTTGTCACTCACACACACACTCACAGAAAGTACCATCCATCCATGCTTACACTGGGGGTGTCTTTGGTATATCAGGGAGGGGGTGGGCTGGAAGAATTTCTGCTCGTATAAAACTATTTGTAGTTTTCTTTCTTTCTTTCTTTCTTTCTTTTTTTTGGTCCATATTAACTGCCTGTATTAGCAGAACCATTTGTTTCTTGTGATATCTGGAAATAATAAAAAGCTTCAGTGGCTACGAACCGTGTGTCACACAAAGGTCCTACCCGCAGCTGCCCTGTGTTGTACTGAAATCCAGGAGCTATTTCATAAATGGAGTAAACAGCCCCCTTCGTCAGAGCCGGCCTTTTCCAGGGCAGAGCCTTTGAGCCAAACTACCTGAACCTCCCATTTATTTTCCAAAAATACCAGGCTGGTGGCTGTCACGCAGTCACTCATTATTTTACCCCAGAGGCCCCGACACTGAGGCCCTGCTGCACTCGGCAAGTCTGCATGGGAAATGGGAAACTAAATTCTCTGAAAATCGTACTAACATTTACTGGAATTCTGGTGCCCTTTTCTGTGAAAACAAGAGGAAAAATAACACACTTTTCTTCTCTTCATATCCATTTCCACATTAATTCACTTTGTGTGATCATCAAACCTCCGAAGTAGATGAAGAGACTGAGTCAGTCCTGAGGGCTGGGGTCTGCCCAGAAGGCCCAGCAGGTCGGGCTGGTGGGGCATCTGCGTCCTCAGGCAGATAGCAGCTGGCACCACAGTGGGCCCAGCTCCCCCGCAGCACGGCCAGTCTCTGGGGTGCTCCCACACAGGGTCAGCAGGGTCGAGTCCGACTCACAGCTCTGAGGTGGAACCCACAATTCAGCACCCTTCGCCCCCACACTCCCAAGAAGTGGCTGCTCATTGGAGGACTACTTTTTTCTGCCTTTCTGTTTTTTTCCTCTTCTTTCTTCTTTTTTCCCTTTACTACAAGGAATTTAGCCCCAGAGCCTTACCTGCTAGACAAGTATGGCATTCCGCCTGTGAGCTATACCCCCAGACCTTTTTATTCTTTATTTTAAGACAAGGTCTCTTAAGTTACCCAAACTATCCTAGAATTTGCAATCCTCCTGCCTCAGCCTCCCGAGCAGCTGAGATCATAGGCATACACCCCTGCTCTGGGGCTGAGGAGCACATTGGAAGTGGTGCTGGTCATAGAGAACTTTTGGGGGCACCTGATATGAAGTACTTATCTGCAGAGACTGCTGATCCCGAGCCAAGAACCCGGATGAGTACCTCCCAGGCACGGCTGGCTGGACTCTGAAATAGCCCCTCAAGGAAGATCTGTCGTGATCCTTTATTTCACAGAGGAAGCAAAGACAGGTGAAAGCACTTGTCTCTGGGCACTCAGCTGGCAAGCAGGTAGGAGGAGATTCACACTCGGGCTACCCAACTCCCTTCTCTCTCCCCTTGCTCCCCCAAGTTTTCTGGGGAGCCAGGCAGGGCCCAGATGGCCAGAGGGAGCCCTGCTTCTTGTTCTCTCCATGCACTCATCAGCACATTTGTCATGGCATCCAGAAGAGGTTATTAAAGTCAGGAGGCATGGCTCCTTATGCCATGTGCCAAAGTTTCCCCAGGACACTAGGCGACCGGAGTAGGAGGCATTGGAGAGGTGAGTATGTTTTTCTTTGCTGCTGTCTCCTCTCCCACGTGCTGCTGCGAGGCTGCCCTGCCGTGGAGCCAGCTATGGCATCTACATCTGTGAGTCAAACTACAAACAGTGAGTCAAGTATCTACAAACATCTACAAGTTGTGAGTCAAAATAAACCTTTCCTTAAGTTGTGGGTGTCAGGTATCGTGTCTCAGTGAAGAGGGAGTAACCAAGACACAGCATGAGTGAGGCCCAAGATTCAACCCCAGAACTGGGAGGGAGAGAGAGAGAGAGAGAGAGAGAGAGGAAGACGGTGGGGGGGGGGAAGGGAGGGAGGGAGGAAGGGAGGGAGGGAGGGAGCTGATCAACGCACAGAACTCAGCACACCCGCTGACTCCTTGCAGGCCTAACCCCGGTTACTCAGAGTTTTCCTCTCCACCGTGTCACTCACTGGGTCACAGCAGAATCATGACCACGATTCCCAAGAGCAGTCAAAGGAGGAGGAGACCGTGGCTGGCTCTGTGAGCTCCTGCAGCCAAAGAAACATGTGTGCACAAAATATGCCAGTGATCAGCTCATCTCGCTCACAGACGCTGGATGGCACAGCGGCTGTCAGTCGGCCAGAGTTCTTCAGTTTTACTGGACAGAAGAACCGTCCTTGGGTTTAGCCCATTGATTCTGTGGCTCGGTGGTATGGGGGATCTGGAGAGACCCACGCAACCCACAGACATTACAGGGAACTCAAGAGCATGTCACAGAGGGTCCTCGGGAGAGGAGCCCCACGCGTGGCTCTGAAGGACTCTATTTACCAGGGAAAGATTGGGGGGATGGCCCAAGCCGACAGAGGCGCAGCAGAAGCCCTCCTGTCTCGAGCTCCTGGGGCTGGTGACGCAGGGTCAGTAGCTGCTCTGCACGCCTTGTCCCCATCCGCAGCGGCTGTGGGTGATACTGACTCGGCTGCAGCCCAGGTTACACCGTTTGTCACTCAGCTCCAGCCTCCAGAAAGCACCAGCCCACGCCCGTCAGCCGGGGTGGAAAGTAGCCCTGGAGATCAACGCCTGCACTTGACCTACTGAGCCGCAGAGCCCTGCCCCTCTGGTTACCCCACTATGGGGTGCAGGCAAAAGGGGAGCCAACTAAGGAAACAGGTGGGGGAAGGAGGGGACGCCCTTGTGGAGCTGAGTTCCGGACCCAACAGTGTAAGAAGCTACTCTGGTCCTGGTGTTTCTTCTGCTAAGCTATTAAACGTTGGTCATTTTTAACCAACAGTAACTGACAGGTGCAAAGGCTGGTGTACGGTGTCTTCAGGGGCTCATGTCAGGGTAGGGGTGCAGAGAGGGACCAGGTGGGGGAGGGGAGGGCAGGGGGGCTGTGATGAGCCGAGTGAGCTGCTCCCAGCCTGCAAGGTCAGACCTAGTTCCCATGTCAAGCGTAGACACCTGCAGCATGAATTAGCTAGTAACAACACAAACAACCACAAATTCCTACAGTAGATTATCTAAGGGAAGTTCTGACCTGATGTTCTATTATATGAAGCATGAAGAAGAGGCAGAACACTACTGAGATCTTAGTTATGGTGTGAAATGGAAGGTAGAACACTGGACAGCAGCACCAGTGTGGCGATGTGCTGAGCCCCTCCCCCTCCCCTCCTCCTCCCCCTCTTTCTCCCCTCCCCTTCTCCTGCCCCCATGACCACATGGTTACTTCGTGGCCATGTTGCACCCTTGAGAGCCAGTGTAATCACAGAATGCCCTGATGCTTTGGCAATCTAGGCCCTGTTGGCTGCTGAATCTCAGGGAAGACTTTTGGGGTGGAGTTTCCAAAAGCTGGCAGGAAGCCATGTGTACAGGGACTGCGGACTGCCAGGCAGAGGCCAAGGACTCTTCAGTGGGCAAGTGGGTGAGCCCAGGAGAGGGGCCCCAGAGGTTTCTGGGGAGAGCAGAGAGAAGGAATGAGGGGCTCTTTGCATGAGGTGCAAAGAAAACCTTCTCCCCAGGCGGGGATGAAGCTCAATGGTTCTGGCACCTGTCTTGCAAGCACAAGGGCCCGGGTTCAATCTCTGGTAACCACATAACAATACTGGGTGTGGAGACCCACACCCAGCAGCAACTAGTACCACATACCACAGTGCCGGGTGTGGTGGCTCACGCCTGTAATCCCAGCACTCGGGAGGCAGAGGCAGGAGAATTGCTGTGATGTGAGTTGGAGGCTGAGCTCAGGGCCAGCCTGAACTACAAAGGAAGACCCTGTCTCAAAAAAGAAAAAAGAAAACCTTCTCCTTGCCCCACAAATGTTCGGTGACCTGGTGAGTATCACCAGGGCCTACAGCGATGGATTTACACTCTGCAAAAACAACAAAATGCTGGGCTCAGAGACTTCCAGGAAGATGGCGGAGTGGTGAGTGGCAGAGAAAGAGCCTCTCTGAGATTTGGTGTCCTGAAGCCAGGATATAGCAGCACAAGGAGGAAAAGGAGGAGGAAGAGGAGGGCAGTGGGTTCCTGGGACTCAGGAAGGATCTGAGATGAGAAATTAAGTCTGAGGGAGAGAGAAGGGGGAGACTTTAAGGAAAAGGAGGGAGGGAGGGAGCACCGCTCCCTCATGGAACCAGAATCTCCTCAAGGAAATAGCAGGCCAGACCTCACACAAGCGACTACTGACGAACCCAGAGGCCTCCACACAGAAACACAACAGTGGAACAGAGCAGTGGACACAGTGGACTGCGGTGGCTGGTGAGTTGTCCAGGATCAGACTTTACCCAGTAGACTGCAAGTGGCTGGTAGCCATCGTGGACAGGGGCCGACAGAACTCAGAGCAGCTGTGAGCAGACTCCAGTGAGTGGCTCCCGGTGCCTCTGTATGGGTGCTGGGTTCAAGCCAGGAGGAGACATACAGACTGGTGTAAACTCAAGAATCCAGTTCTAGAGCTTGGGATTTAGCTCAGTAGTTCCAGTGTCTGCCTGGAAAATGCAAGGTCCCAAGTTCAATCCCCGGTACCATATATCACAGTGCCAAGCCATGCGTCTCGCACCTGTATCCCAGCACACGGGAGGCAAGAGGATTGCAGTGAGTTGGAGGCTCACCTGGACAACATATGAGTACAGGGCCAGCTGAACTACAAAGTGAGACCCTGTCTCAAAAAATAAAAGATTCTGGTTCTAATCTCATAACCACAGACTGGCTTAAACTGCAGAGAAACTAAAGGGCAGACTGGCTGGGATTACCCAGCACCCCACCATGGAGCCGCAGCTGGATTGCTGGGGTTAATGAGTCTGGCTCTGGGCTCTGCCCACATTCCACCAGGGACACACCTTGAATGGAATACTCTTTTAAACTTTTTTTTCCTTTTCTTTTTTCTTTTTTTCCTCTTTTCTGGCTCTTTCCCCTTTCCCCTTTGTTCTTTGTTCTTTGTTCTTTCCCCTTTGAACATGATTCCTAGTTGTTGTTGTGTTCTTTTTTTCTTTTTCTTTCTCCTCCTTGTCTTCTCTGCCAGTTCTGTCCTGCAGCCCTGCTTCCGATCTCTTTTCTTCTTCCATTTCTGTTTTTTACCCTCAGGAAATCTTCTCCCCTGAGGGTAAAATTGCCATACAATAGACCTTTTTATTGCACACAATTTTCAGGATTAGTTCTAGATCTCATTATACAACCACAAATCTAGTTCATACAGTTATGTATGAACTAGAAGGTATGAAATTAATGGTTACCACAGTCTGTCATTTTCTGTGCTGTATTTGATGCTATTGTCATTATGGATTATACCACTTTAGCTGACGTGACATAACTGTGCTGATTAGTTGTCCTTCCTGGTGTGACAAGATTGAGTTTCCCTCAAAGTCTTAAAAAAAAAATTTCTATAGGCCAGCGCCACAGAACTGGCAGCTGGGCCAAGTAAACAGAAATTTCACACCTCTGATAAATTAAAGAGATCGGATCTCCCAGCAGACTCAAAACCTAAAGCCAGCTACATGTGAAAGACGCTTCATTGGAGCAGCCAGCTCCTAAGAGCTCTGAATACTAACAGGAAAGCTACTCACCATAAGCAGTTTACAAGCATTAACCCAGAAATCAAACTTAAAATGCTGAGTTCAACTCCACACCAGGGTTCCCAGAGTGAGCGGAAGAGGTTCCGTTTATCTATACCTGTCTCTCCGCCTCCTCCCCTTCCAGTGACCCATCCACATTGGGAACGAGATGAGGACGGGCGGCATCTCCTCTTCTCCATGCTCACCCTCTCACCTGGCGCTGACGTGGTCTGCACAACACTCCCAGCACACCTGAGGCCTGAGCTCATGATCGAGCTGGAGATCTCACACTGAAGTCATCCAAGCAGATCAAGCAGATCACCCCAGCGGCGTCATCTCCCGCCACCTCTGGGAGGCACAAGGCTTCACGACCTGAGTCCTGTCTGGCCTCTGCTTCTCATTGCATCCCCAGGATGAGACGGTTCGTTTCTGCTCCTTCACAAAGGAGAGTGAACGTGATGGACGTGGGTTGAGCGCCACTGGAATGTTTCACGAATTACCCACAGAAGGCTCCAGGGCGAACCGCACAGCTGGACACCACCAGCATGACCATTATTGTTAACATCACGGAGAGACGATAATGCTGATTCTCAGGGCTCCTCAGCAGGAATGTGTGCCGGACATCCCAGGGATCTTGTTGACGAGCGAGATCTGATCCACCGAGGTTAGGGCTCCCAGACAGAGCGTGTCCAAGAGGCTGGTGCACTGAGGGCTTGGCCTCCTCGCAGCAGTGCTCAGAGGCGGGGCCTAAGAGCTGCATCTGAGACCATTCGTTACCCTCCACCGATCCACAGAGGGGCTGACAGCCAAGTGGGCTGTTAGGGGCTGTGCCCTGCTCCAGGAGCGAACCCTCCGTCCAGCCCTCCTGTCTGTCTCGGCTGCCATGACATTTCTGTGAGAGCCAGTTGTCCGTAGACCAAAACCTCTGCAAGTGTGAGCTAAAATTAACCTCTCCCCCTTTACGATAGAAGTGCAGGTATTTTGTCCCACAACAGGAGAGCTGACGGATGCAGCAGGGCTGGGCCAGGCCTGGCACACTGTGTTTCTAGCAGGTACCAGGCTGCTGCTGAGGCTGTAAGGCCTCCCACAGCTGAGCTGTCGGCCAGGTCCAAATGATCTTCTGTGCCTGAAAGTCAGCACCAGCATAGCTTCCTCACAGCAACTGGATCAGCTCAGTCTCATGAGACAGAAGGAAAAAGCTGGGGAAATCCAGACAGACCCAAACTCAACAGAATTGTCTTGAGTTTCTCTTCGGAGGGAATTATTTTTCCTCCCTCACTCCCTTTCTGGTAACATCGGCACCGAGCGCCCACTCATAGACATGAGATGAAGCAGACGAGGAGCTGTCGGCATCTCAGAAGGGCCCTGAGTCACCGCCAGGTCCAGGCTGACTCACCGTGCGGGGCTGATTGTGCTGATAGTCAGTCCATCAGGGGTGAAAACAAGCTGTGGGCAAGCAAAGCCCAGAGCAGAGGAAGAGGAGCAGCCTCTGAGGGCGAGGCAGGGCCGCTGTCTGGCTCAGGTGGACAGAACCACTCAGAGCAGGGGCCTCAGATGGAGAAGCGCCTGAAACACCGGAAGCACTGACTCCTGGAGCTGCCCCTGCCCTCGGAGGACAGGACTCACCTGGCAGGAAGTGCTGGGGCTCCCTCACACATCCTAGACACTTGAGAGCTTTGAGTTAGGACTGGGACACATGGCTGCAGACGCTGCTCAGCCCTCGGACGCCAGGGTTTCCCGTCTGTGAGACAGAAATCCACACCGGCTGCCGGGGAGCAGTCCTTCTGCGCCCTGGTCTTCCCCTGGCCAGCCCTGGTGCCCAGCCCCTCCTTGCTCACCGGTCCCCAGTCTGCCGGGCTCACACCTGCCCCAGCATCTCTGTGCATTCAAAACCAACTTGATTCTGCATGACTGCTTCTCCACCACAGGCCCAGAAGGGAACATTTCCCAGACCCTGAAGGCAGGTCAGCGGATGCCCCAGGCCCGGGCAGGATGAGAATGAGTGACAAACAGGCCCAAGGGCCTTGTGGGAGCCAGAGCACATCTAAACCAGGACGGGAGCAAAGCCAGCACCACTCAGCAGAGTTGTTCTGCAAAGGAAATGAATAAAATGATTTGAACAAAATATACGTTTATTTCCTGAATCTCATAACTGTATCCCTCTGGTGCTTTTTACATCCTGGAACCTTTCTTTGTCCTTCTCCCTGGGTTTTAATAGATACTCCAACCACCAAATCATGGTAGGACTTCCTTTCTTAAAGTCCCAAGAAGGAGCCACCGTGTTACCAAAGTTGTCCTTCTAGAAGACTCTAGAGCTTCGGAGGCTGGTGCCCTGCACAAGCTCTGCTTTCCAGCAGCAGGAGCACCCCTGCTCCATCCAGCGAAGAAAACATTCACTCTCTTTCCTTGGTCAAGAGACACCTCCCCACCTGACACTAGATCCTTGTGGGGAAAAGGAAAGAACGCAGAGCATCTTCTGGCAGGGGATTTTGTACTGTTGCTAGAAACAACTTTTTTCCTATTGTGCAGGTAAGAGTTTATTATGCCAACAGAGCTAAATATATTATCACCTGGGAATTGAAACAACTCATTGTATTGCAGAGCAATTGTATTTTTTGTTTTATTTTCATTTTTTCCCTTTATTGAGTTTATTGATACATTTTGAATACACATCATGATCACATTCAATATAGAGAATTTGTACCTGTATATGATGTATCTTGATTGGAAATAATTTTTAAATGTACTCTACCTTTGCTCCAAAAGGACCTATTGGGAAGGTATTATCCATTTCATAGAAGAGCTAAAACCTCTGCCAAATACTTAGACCTGATAAACAAACTCAGCTAAGTGTCAGGATATAAAATCAACACAGAGATATCAATAGCTTTCCAATTTGTCAATAGTAAACCCACTGAGAAAGAAATCAGAAAAACAATTCCACTCTTGATAGCTCCAAAAAAGAAATTCAATATCTAGAAATCAACTTGATTAAGGAGTTAAAGGACCTCTATGATGAAAACTGCAGGGGCCGGGAATTTAGCTCAGTAGTTCTGACACCTGTCTTGGAAGCACAAGGGCCCAGGTTCGATTCCCAGTAACCACATATACTGGGTGTGGAGACTCACACCCAGCAGCAACCAGTACCACATACCACAGTGCCGGGCGTGGTGGCTCACGCCTGTCATCCCAGCACTCAGGAGGCAGAGGCAGGAGGATTGCTGTGATGTGAATTGGAGGCTGAGCTCAAGGCCAGCCTGAACTACAAAGTGAGACCCTGTCTCAAAAAAAAAAAAAAAAAAAAAAAAACTGTACAGCACTTCAGAAATTGAAGAAAAAAGACAGAAAAGTGAAAGACCTCCCCTGTCCACTCTTCAACAGAACTAGTACTGCTAAATTGCTACATTACCAAGGCAATCTACAGACTCAGTGTGATCTCTCTCAAAATACTGTTATGGCTCATGTTTAGAAGACCTCACAAAGCCTCAGGAGTCATGGGGGTCTTTTCAGAGGTGGCTGGATCTGGAGTGTGTGAAGCTGGGATCAGGGATGTGTGGTCAGTGCAGTGATCGGTGTGGCAGAGCTCTGGGAGCAGCCCCGCCCTGGGTGTTAGTGCCACTCCCCACAAGGGCAATGGACTGGTTATAACAAAAGGGACACAAAGAGGCCTGCCGTGGCTGCTTCTCACTTGCTGCTTTGCTGGCTTCTGCTGCCCACCTCTGCCACAGGCTGTTTCTCCTCTGCTGTGCCCTCTGCCGTTCCACCCTGCCTTGGAGCCAGCCGACTTTGGACTGAAACCGCCACGCACCATGACCCAAAGCAAATTTTCCCTCCTTTAACAGTAGGTGGCAAGTATTTTGTCTTGGCACTGAGAGAAAAGTAACTAAGATAAATGCCAGCAACACTCTTCTCAGAAGCAGGAAAAACAATTCTAAAAATCATATAGAAACACAAAAGGCCCAGAATAGCCAAAGCAACCCTAAGGCAAGGCTGGAGGCAGCACAGCACCCAGTGTCACCCAGACTAAAAAGCCACAGTAATAAACGTAACCCGATGTTGGCACCAAAACGGACATGGAGACCAGTGCCATAGAAGAGAAGATACAGACACAAACCTCAGCACCTAAAAGGGCCCAAAAATCCACACTGGAGAAAAAGATTGTGTTTAACCAATGGTACTGGGAGAGCTGTCTATTCCCTTGCAGAAGATTAAAACTAGATCGATCTCTCTCTCTCTCTCTCTCTCTCTCTGTCCTAAAGTAAAATCAAAATGGATCAAAAGATCTATATATAAGGCCAGAAATTTTGAAATTCCTAGAAAAAATACACAGAGAAACTAGCTGAAGCCATAGGTATCACCAAAGACTTCCTGAATAAAAACTCCAAGAGCCAGGAAAACTATCAAAATCAACAAACGAGACTACATCAAACTAAAAAGCTTTGCACAGCAAAAAACGTCCAGCGTGAAGAGACAACCTACAGAATGGGGATACATTCTTGCTAAATACATTTATGATAGAAGGCTAATGCCTAGACTATAGAAAGAACTCAAAAATTAATCTAAAACATCTAAACAGCCCCATCAATAAGTGGGAAGATGAATTGAATAAATACTCCTCAATAAAGAAGTACAAATTGCCAATGTGTATGTGAAAAGAAACGGTCAGTATCTTTAGCCACTAGGGAAATGTGACCCAAAACTACACTAAGACTGTCTTAGCTCAAGCAGAACCGCTGCCACCAGGAGTACAAAAGGTGATTAAGGCTAGAGAGGATATTGGGAGAGATGAACACCTGTACACTGGTGGTGGGAATGTAAACTAGCACAACCGCTGCGCAACTCAGCATGAATACTGCCTCCCAAAGCACACATCCAGCAGTGCTCCATCCCACAGAGACACATACACGCCCGTGTTTCTACAGCAGTGAAGCTGTGGGAACAGCCTCCCACTAAACACACGAATGGATAAAGAAACTGGCAAATGTGTGTTGTGGCACGCTTGCAAGGAAATGGAGGATGATGGATGACCATCATTTTAACCAAAACAAGCCAAACTAGAAAGTGAAACAGCCCATATTTTCCCTCCTAGGAGCAATCTAAAAAATATGCAAAGAGGTAACTAAAAGGTATGTTAAATGCTTAAATTTTTTAAGACTAAAAAGCACGTTACAAAGCATGATGGGATAAGTATAACAGGATGAACTTTGAGAATTTTGAGAGGAATGAATGTCCATGAGTCTTTTACCATGACACATTTTTAAATTTAAATATTCACTACGATTTATCATTGCCCCTCATTGACCAACCACTCATGGAAATTTCTATCAAATAAAAACTCAACAGTGTGTCATCACACACCGTAACTGGTATCATGTGACTTCTGAGTCTTCCTCACAGTCAAATGGCCATACGAGTAAATGTTTGGAATGAATTCAGGGACTGAGGCAGTAATTAAAGACATAATTAAAGACACTCACAAAAGAAGGATCCCAGAGCTGCTTTGGAAAATGACAAGAATGTTGGGATAAGTGTGTTTGAAAGAAGAAGAAGTTTCTTGGGGGGATTAAGAGCAATATGTCTTTTATTACAATAATTTTTTTAAAAATCTCTATTAGTACATTATGAATATACATCATCATCACATTCAACTTTGACAGTTTGTACCAGAATATGACATGACTTGATTCTCATTTTTCCCCTTTCCCCACCCGTCCTGCAACCCCCCCACCTCTAGGTACATACGCTTTATTTCCTTTTATTAATATCATATTCTTTTTCCCCTTGTTATTTATCCCTACACGCTCTTCCCTTTTAAATATTTTCTAGTTGTAGTATGTATAGTTGATATTGTGAACTACAATAATTTTTTTTGAGAGACAGGTTCTCACTTTGTAGTGCAATCTGGCCCCAAACTCACTATGTAGCCCAGACTAGCCTCGAATTCAGCAGTCCTCCTGCCTCTGCCTCCTGAGTGCTGGGATTACAGGCATGAGCCACCACACCCCACACTATGGTATGTGATTACTGGAGATCAGTCTTGAGACCTTGCACTTGCCAGGCAGATGCAGGAGCCACTGAGCTAAATCCCCGGCCCTATCATTTGTTTAAACTTTAAACATTAACTGTGTTCTCGGATCATACTGTGTGTATATGGAGATGAAAACAATCATCAAAGTGTTCTAAGAATGTACCCACATCATTATTCTGTTGTACTAATATGCACGAACAAAAAAATGAATATTTTCAGTTTTCTTACAGACCTGTTTGTATTTAATTTTGTGCTTACTTAAATCTTCATCTTCCCTAGGAGGTATAAACAGTTATCTCCTTTTACAGACAAGGAAACTGAGGCACAGAGCAGTTAGGTAACTGGCCAAAGACAGGACTCCAGTGAGGGGTGGCACTCCAGGACCACAGTATGAAAAATAAAGCCCTGATTTCCTAAAGACTGTCCAGGAAGCATGTGCTCATCGTCCCTACTCAGGAGATTAGGAGGCGAGGGCAGTCTAGGGAGGTGCCGACTTTGGTGACCTGGAGAAATTGCTTCCCCTCCCCGCACCTCAGTCCCCTCTGTAAGATGAGGATAAGTACAGAACTTACGCACTGGATTGATGTGAGAATCGGAAAGAACAATGTGGCTCCAAGAGCTCAGCACAGCACCTGGTACTGCAGACACCAGGCAAGTGACAGCTGTAATTAAGAAAATGGTGTCCAGACCAACAAAGGGAAGACCCAGCCTCCGGCTCCAGGCTTTGTCACTCATGATAAAATCCTAGGACGGAATCACATGAATTTAAGGTCCACCTTGCAAAAGCTGGGTTCATAGTGTCATGAGAAACTCAAGGGATGCTCAGCCCGTCCTAGGGAATAAGTGTGTCCCCTCCCCTCGTCGATCTGACCAGGCAAGAGGACAGACCCCACCTTCCTCTGCTTCACACAGGGCGCATCCCCAGGATTCCCACTGACCCCGCCCAACCCCACGTCTCCACATTTACTGCAGGATAACTCTGAAAACCTGGCAGATTTACCCACTGTCTGCTGCAGCTTGGATCTGGCAGAGTGCTCCAGGACCAACACCCTGATGTCTGGTTTAATGTAAAGCCCCCACCCAGAACCCGGGCTTTTGTCAGCACCACCAGGAGGTACCACATTGATCCCATTTCACCCTATAAACCAATGGAATTAATGTGCTTTTATCCTCTGACAACTGGGATATAACTGAAATACGGGGCAGAATTTTCACTTTTATCCTAAGTATCTGATGTATTTCTCAATCACAAGCACTGTGCATGGCACTCTGGTCCTGGCACCCAGGTCCTCCCTGGCACCCAGAAGCCTATGTAAATAAAGGCTTAGGTGGAATGCTGGGTTAACCTGTGTCCCCCAAGATTCATGTCTGCTCAGAACCTTGGGGTATGACTTTGTTTGCTAATAGGGTCTTCTCAGCTCCAATTATGTTCAGGATCTCAAATGAACTCATCTCGGATAGGGGTAAGCCCTGAATCCAATGACCTAGGGCTTGTGAGACAGAGGAGAGGGAGAACTGAACAGAGCCAGGAGGAAAGAGAGAGCTACATACAAAATGCCCCAGCCAATAGCCCAGGACACCAAGGACTGCTGACCAATTGGGAGCTGCGACAGGCTGGAAGGACCCTCCCCTTGCAGGCGTGGCCCTCCTGAGCCGGGGATTCAGACCTCCGGCCTCTAGAACTTTTCAAGAATAGATTCCTACTGATTTAAACCACCTGGATTATAGGACTTTTTTTGTTTTGTTTTGTTTTGTTTTGTTTTTTGAGACAGGGTCTCGCTTTGTAGTTCAGGCTGGCCCTGAGCTCAGCCTCCAATTCACATCACAGCAATTCTCCTGCCTCTGCCTCCCCAGTGCTGGGATTACAGGCGTGAGCCACCACACCCAGCACTGTGGTATGTGGTACTGATCGCTGCTGGGCAGCGTGCCACACCCAATATTGTGTGTGGTTACCAGGGGATCGAACCCGGGTCCTTCCACTTGCAAGCTAGGCACCAGAACCACTGAGCTAAATCCCAGGACCAATGGAACTTTTTTGTAGCAGCCTCAGAAAAATCAATCCAGATGACTTAACTTAGAGGGAACACTACACTACCGTGAGTATCGTAAGCAAGAGGGCGAGGGACCATCAGAAAGAAGGAGCCAGGGTGAGAGGCCAAGCAGGACACTGGGGAAAGTGCTCCAGCTTGTACCACCCACAGACGGCCTGGCCGAGGCCCCCACATCAGCCGGGCTCCCTGCGAGCTGCCTCAGCACCGAGCACAGTGCCGACGTGTGTGTGGATCTGAAGCCATCACATCATTGCCTCCATCTGACTGAATCTTTAAGGCCTGAAGCTGCGAAGCCACGCTGCGTGGACGGGCCCAGGTCAGGAGCCGGGGCTGCTTCACCAGGGCAGAACATGGGATCAGTGGAACTGTGCTAGGGACAAAGATTTCTACCATTCCATCATAAAACATAATTCACTGGAGTATTTGAAATTTAAAGCATTTTCAAAGGAAAAACTAGCATGTGTTTAGAAGAGAAAATACTCAGAACTCAAAATCTAAAATGTTTGCTTCATATGTAAAGGTAACTCTGCGAAGAGAGACACATTCCTCGATGGGTAAACCTACTCTTCAAGAGAAATGTCCAAGATCTGCCTGATTTTACAGGCCGATGACGGAATAATGAGTAGACGCTCAGCACGTCTGCCACATTCATTTAATTTAATAGAACAAGAAGTGACTGTTGCTACCAGGGGAAAAATATTAATAATTATACATTCTCCAAAATGAAAGGTCAGACTGTCCCACCCTAGTGAAATTGTCACATGAACCATTAAGCATTTGAGCTAGAGAAGTTCTGCCTTCCGTGTTTTGATTGATTTGCAGAGCTGCTCTGAGCTCGGGTGCCCACCTGGACAAGCTATGCAGGGAGCACAGCCATGGCAGAGAGTCAGGAGAGCGGGGGGCATCCATGAGAGAGGGGACGCCAAGGCCGAGGCCCACTGCCCTTTGCACTTGGCACTGCAGCTCCTCACCCTGAGCGCCGCCCAGAGCAGTCTGCTGCAGAGAAATCCTAACCGAGTCCATACACCACTCGCAGGCTCCGCTCGCAGACCCAGGTCTCCTTGGCATTGTGTCACCTTCTGTTTAGCAAATCCCCAGGTGGCACTCCATTCTGGAAGCCCTCTGCCAAATTCCGTGTGTATTGTGGGCAGGATTCTTCTCCTGGGGTTTTTCCGCAAACACAGCTGGCTGACAAGGAATGCAGGAAGGAGGGGGACAAGACGGAGCAAGGAACCAGGGGCTTGGCAGTCAGTCTCCACCCAGCAGCCACAGAGGTGACTTTCGGTTGACCTTCAGTTTCCCCACTGCCAAGTGAACGGCTAAACATCCTCTTTGGCTTTTAAGATGAGTTTGGAGATACTCCAGGGGCTACAAAGGTGTTTCACCTGCTGGTGTGAAAACGTGTCCAACACCTATTTGCTGAGCATCAGGCTTCCTGACAGGTGACTTGTGAGTATTTCACTTGACAAGTAAGAAGCTGACGGCCCAGGAGTTCATGAAGCCGATCGTGAGTGGGAACCTGGGTAGGAGTCAAGTCCTACGTCTGCATCTGTCGTAGTCAGGGTTTACAGGAAAATAGATTTCATACCAGATACAAAGAGTCAAATGCACAGGATTGCAGGAGATCTATCCATTTACCAGGGACCCAAGGAATCTGGCCGATGGATCCCACAGCACTGTCCAGTTGAAAGCCTAGGGTGCAGGGCAACGTCTTCCATGAGTCCAGCCCGAGGCCCAGAGCCCACGGCAATGTCTGTTGCAAGTCTGGGTGGAGGGTCTGAACCAGGAAGGCCCAAAGCCCAAAGTGGGAGCTGGAAACCTGTGCCAGTGGGGTGGAGTCTCTGTGCCAGGCTGAGGGATCTACGCTGGAGCCGGGAAGTGTCACTCAGGCAAAGATCAGAGCTTCCCTGATGAGAACAGCAGCCATCCCCAGCAACAGC
Organism: Petromus typicus; assembly: GCA_004026965.1. Lineage (NCBI taxonomy): Eukaryota > Metazoa > Chordata > Mammalia > Rodentia > Petromuridae > Petromus > Petromus typicus. Next base: position 645 of record PVIR01024639.1, on the reverse strand, counting down.
AAAGACCTGAGCTCCTCCTCTGACAAGAGCAGCCACTTCATGCCAGGAAAACCAGCCAGGACAAGTTTCTCCAGAAAAACTGACAACAGAGCATGTTCCCCTTCAAATCCCTTTTTATGCCATTGGCAATAATCCTCAGGCACGCCTTCCATGCCCACAATGATTCAGTTCCAAGATGACCATGAGTCAATCCACCACAACATCTTACCTCATTGTCAGTGTTATGCTGCCTCTCCTAAATACTAGATTTCATTGGAGAAAAAAGTTTATACTAGATTTTAAAATTTTTTTAAACCATTTAACTAAGCATAACAAAGAATCATTTCCCACTCATTAGACTGGTCAAAGTTGCAAAGATGGGTAACATCAAATGTTGCCAACCTGGGGCCGGGGAGTTAGCTCAGTGGTTCCGGCGCCTGTCTCACAAGCGCAAGGACCCGGGTTCTATTCCCCGGTAACCACATAACAATACTGGGTGTGGAGACCCACACCCAGCAGCAACCAGTACCACATACCACAGTGCCGGGCGTGGTGGCTCACACCTGTAATCTCAGCACTCGGGAGGCAGAGGCAGGAGGATTGTGATGTGAGTTTGAGGCTGAGCTGAGGGCCAGCCTGAACCACAAAGCGAGACCCTGTCTCAAA
>PVIR01024638.1:0-25712 GCA_004026965.1 Petromus typicus | reverse complement strand
AAAAACAAATAGGTAGGGGAGGCGGGGATTTAGCTCAGTGGTTTCAGTATTTGCCTGGCAAGCATAAGATCCCAAGTTAGATCCCTAGTACCACATACCACAGTGCTGGGTATGGTGGCTCACGCCTGTAATCCCAGCACTTGGGAGGCAGAGGCAGGAGCATTGCTGTGAGTTCAAGGCTAGTCTGGGCTTCATAGTGAGCTCAGGACCTGCCTGAACTACAAAGTGAGACCCTGCCTCAAAAAAAAACCTAAAAAAAAAAAAAACCAAGCTAAAAATCCCAGAGCGGGGGAGAGAGAGAGAGGGAGAGAGAGAGAGAGAGAGCGCAACCCCAGCTGTTATGGCACACACCTGTAATCCCACCACTCTGGGAGGCTAAGGTAGGAGGATTCTAAGTCAAGCCTGCCTGAGTAGTTCAGCAGCACTTGTCTCAAAATAGAAAAGGCTGAGGATATAGCTCCGTGTGAAGGCTCATGCATTCAACTCCTAGTACCACCACTAAAAATAAGTCGTTCTCTTTTTGAAATATCTATTTGAATATTTATAAATGGGCTGTTTTGTCTGGGACTTGCTTCAAGATAACCCAGTAATGATTGGCAGAGGGGACTGAATATAAATAAGATCAGCTCAGAGTTGATAGTTGTTCAGCTCGGTGATAAGTATATGAAGCTTTTTTAATTTTTCTAGTATCAGGGATCATAAAGCTTTCTCATACCAATCTCTGGGTATGTTTGAAATATCCTATTATAAAAAATACAAGTCATACTTATTCTTATCAACTTCACTGCTTAGCAGACTCACTGATTTGCATTTTGGTCTTTTAAAAAACTCCTTCTCTTTGGCTGTACTTCTGCTGGGATTTTTTTCCCCCTGCTTTCGTATTTCTCTATTTTTTATCTTGTCTAATAAATGCAGTTGGACTATGGATTCTCTGAGAACCAGTCTGGCTGCAAAACGAAGCCTCCCTTTGTAGCAGATGCCCTGTGTGCACCTCTAAGCAGTGTGTGATTTTTCTTAGTCATTGGCCCAGTGATGGATAGTCCTATGGAGAGCAAAGCTGAGGCGTGGGGAGAACAGGAGGCCCTTTCCCTTTATTATTGACAGTTTTCTCTAATTTTTTTTTTTTTTAACCTCTAACCCTGTTGCATCTTCTCAGATACTTTGTCCATCATTCTAGTTCCGAGGCAGAGTTCCGTATTCTGTTGCAGGTCGCCAGGGTGCCTACCAAGATGAGAGTCAAGGAAGGGTCATTTCTATGGTACCTCTACCTGGACAAAATATATTGTTTATTATCTTTCAGGAATGTGAAGGCCTTGTTGCAGTACTTTCGCCTCCTTGATGTACATTGCCAAAACAGCCTTAATGGTCAGTACTTCCTGCTTGTTTCTTGGAGTTAGTATCTGAGGCCCAGCAAAACCTGCAGAAGCAGACACTGCTTAGCTAACAAATTTTTATGTGTTTATTTGTGGTACTGAGTATTGAACCCAGGGCCCTAGACATGCTAAGCAGGTGCTTTATTACCCCTCCACACTCCCAACCCTTTTTGGTTTTTTGTCCTGTTTTCTGAGACAGTCTCTCTATGTAGTCCAAAACTGGCTTTGAAATCATGGTGGTCCTTCCAAGGCCTCAGGCTTCCAAGTGCTAGAATTACAGGCATGTACCAATATGCTTAGCTCACCCCAGCTCTTTTTATGTATATATTTTAAATTTTGAATGCTGGGCATGATGTCACATGCCTGGAATCTCAACACTCTGGGAGGCAGAGATAGGAGGAAAATAAGTTTGAGTCCAGCTTGGACAACTTCGTGAGACCCATTCTCAAATTAAATTTTTTTGTCAACTTTGTTGTTGTTTTTCTGGTACTAGGGATTAAGCTTATAACCTTATGCTTGCAAGGCAGGAGTAGCACCACTGAGTTAAATCCACGGTCCCTTTTATTTTTTAATTTAAAACTTATAAAAATAAAAAACTCAGAAAAGGGATGAGAATATACTTCATTGCGAAGATCCTGGGTTCGGTCCCCAGTATCATGAACCCCACCCACCTCATTTTGAGGGGGGAAGGACTGGAATTGGCTGTAATGGAACTTAAGATCCTCCTGTCTCAGCCTCAGTAGCTGAGGTTACAGGCATGTGTCACCGCATTCGGCCTCAAGTATTTAATCTTGCAGATGAAGCACAGAGATTGCCAACTGTGAGTTGGCTGTTCAGTAGGGAAGACAAGACTGCAGGCTCTAGATTAAATCCAGGTCCTATAGTTATGCCTTGCTCATTTGGAGAACATAGCGTCATCCTCTTTGTCTCAATTTCCTCATCTAGAAATAATAATGGAACCCAGGGGATGTGTAGCTTAGTGCAAGGCCCTGGATTCCATCCCCAGTACATGTGTGTGGACACACTCTTGAAGAGTAAAATCAAAAGTGGACACACTTTTCTCACAATTTCAGACCGTAGTGTATGCCCAACACAGCCCACCCTGCATAAGGCCACTGCAGCACACTGAGCTCTAAGGGTGCTCAGCTTGTGCCCAAGGCGCCAACTCTGGCTCCTAATCTCATGGGAATGCTTGCTCAACAGTCCGTCTCCCTAGTAATGAAATCACTCCCTGATGACGCCGTGCCCTAGGGGTGAAGCCATGCTCATGTTTCTGATCACAGAGGGACAAGATAGTGACCTTCAACTAGTGAAGGTGCAGCCTTATGTTATGCTTAGGGGGTGCCGTGGGTCAGGGGCAGCTGTTCAGAATACATTTAATAAGTAGCTACTGAGTAACCCATAAGAAATTTCTCAAGGAACAACTACTGATGCAGTACTGTGCGTGTGTGTGTGTGCACGCGCGTGTGTATAGGTTGTGTTAGTCCCAGGTGCTCAAACCTGGTACGGTATGGAGAAGTAACATCAAGAGGCCAGCTGGGACTCCAAATTACATAGATGTTTTACATAAACACTGGAGTCAAACAGTTTCTGTAACCAATGGGCAAAGGGTATCACATGCAAAGATACTGTGAAAACCACCAGCTAACCTGGGAACAGACCCCCATGGATGGCCACACACCAGCACAGAAGGGGGCCGCCCATGTGTCTCCCCACTCCGATCCTGAGACAAAGCACTAGTGAGTGGAATGGCAGGGAAGAGCCTTCCTGGTTCTTTATCATAATTTCCCCATCAATGTATGTGACTGAAGATGTATTAACTAATGTGGGAAACACAGGGCTTCCCCGTGGAGTGAGGCTGTGGAGTCAGACTGACCCATGTGTGAATAGCAACTCTACCATCTACTCTAGAAATGGTCTTGGGTACCTTAGAGAGGCAGCAACCACATCACCCAGGAGATTGTAGAAATGTGGACTTGCATATCAATCTTTGGCAAAAGGGAGGGAAGAGGATGAAAAAGGAATTACAATGTGCATGACATGTATGTGGACCACTTCCCCATGATAAATGTAACTGTTACATACTGGTCTCCTGAATCAGAAATTGTAGTTGAATAAGCCACACAAGTGGTTGGTGAGCATCTTCTCTTTTTTGAGACAGTCTTGCTGTGTAATTCAGGCTGGCCTCAAACTCATGGTGATCCTTCTGCCTCAGCCTACTGAGTGCTGGGATTACAGGTGTGCCAAGCTCATGAACCTATTTAGGGGGTGACACCACCTTCCTACGAAGGTTGTCAGACTTGACAAGATGTGGCGTTTTAAGAACCTAACATAGGACATGCTCTCTTGATGATGGTTTGCTCCCCTGTCCACACTGGCAAGTACATTTGCTTTACACAAGCTTTAAAAAATGTGAATTATCTCAAAGGCAAAGCTCTGGTAAAAAGCTAGCATTGCCAAGAAAGTGTCTTTGGTCTCCCAGGATGTTAGACCCCGTTTTGTGTCAGCATTCTCCCTGCTTCCTGTCTGCTCCATGGGGCAGGTAGCTGGGGTCTGGAACCACACCCCAGCCAACCACTGTCTCAATCTGCACAGCTCCAGGGGCCAGGCCAGGCTAAGGGAAAGCAATCAGGTCGTACAGAGTCACAGAAGGTTCAGCAGGGAAGCCGGAAACAAGTTGCATCATTCTTCCCAGATCAACAAGCTTCTGACAGTACTGTGGTAAACTTATGCAGTGTCCAGTTGTTCTGCATCTTGGATGTATTCCAAACTAACCTTCTCTTGACCTCCTCCTTTCACAGATGTGCTGTTCTATCACTTCCTGCGTTACGTGACTAACTTGAAATCCAGACAGATCAGGATGGTGTTTGACATGCTGGACTGGAACGCTGCGGGTGAAATCGGTTTTGAGGAGTTCTACTTGTTGGTTTGCATCATGCTGTCACACCAGGCAAGTACTGAGTTAGGATCGGGGGCACAGGAGGCAGGGTGTGGCTGTTGCCAACACCATGCTAGGCCAGCACTTGAGTAGGAATCACTGTTTTTCCATTTACTACAAATAAGAGGGGGAGAAAATGGGATTAATTCTAGATCCTGTTGGAAAATTCCATCATCTACCCTGTCCCTTTGCACTGCAACTCCCAGCTAGCTTCATCCTTTCCTTGCCCTCACTGAGGAAAACAGATCCACTTGGCCATGACCATCTTCCTACTGTCAGTGGTTCACAGAGCCACATCATGTCAACACCTCACTCCTTCTGTAATCCTCTTGCTCACAGAATTTTCAGAAAAGGGATGAACACCGGAGATAAGAAATGCCTTCTTGTGATCCTCCTTACCACATACAGCCTTTGTGTGTATTTACATGTTTCCAGTCACTGAGGAAAGGCCCTTATGTGGTCCCAATTTTATGGGACACGGTGTTTCACAAGATTTTTATGTGTATAAGGAAATGCATTATGGCAACAAGAGTTCTAACAGAACTTAGTGGTCCAGGGGGCCTGAGCTCCTTCTGAATATGGGTGCTCAAGCAGTCCTCCACTCACTGAGGACAGAAACCTTCTGGCCCGCAGCTTCTGTGATCTGAGCCCTTTAGGGAACAGGCTAGTGACCACACAACCCTTGATAAACAAGTTTAGAAAGCAGCACCAGTACTAATCCCTGTCTTACATATTTCTCTCAAAACAGAATCATTTGCAAGAACAATTTATGTATTGCCACTCCCGTCAGGTTTTTAGACTGCTGGACATAAAAGGAGAGCAAAGAATTGATGCGACCAGCCTCCAAATGTACAGATTTCTCTTCAATATTAAAAAAGAGGAACTCAGAGAGTTCTTCTATGACTTTGACTCCACAGGTGACCGTGTAAGTGTAGATCCTAAGTGTAGTATGGCAGCCTCTTAGTGAAAGCAGTGGACAATATTCTGTTGCCTGTGGTAGACATGGGTGAGGAGGAGGGTGGCAGAAACAATTTGCACGGAGCTGGGATCGGAGGAAATTGGGAGACGTCCGAAAAGAGTAGCTAAGTGCTGAATTATGTAATGTGTACACACACTTATAGAAGCTTAGAGAAAGATATAATGACATGGCGGTAACTGGTGCCAGGGGAAGGGTTTATAGATTTGAATAAGTACAAAGGAAGGAATTCCACGTCAGGACCATGTGGGCAAAATCCTCGGGGAAGCCATGGTTTAGACCATGGATTCTGCCTGTGTAGCCCATGGGAGAATGATAGATCACCTGAGAAAGATACTTAGCCTCACTTCCAAGTTGCTAAACAAAGGTGACAATCCTTTTGTCATCTATAACCACATATCAAAGCTTTCCCAATGTAATTTTTCTTTTTTTTCTTCCTCCAATAAGTGTCTTAGTTACAAGGAATTTAAGATATATACGATCTTTGCCAATGACAAATCCAAGGAAAGGCAAAGAAGAGAGAGAGAAAACGCAGAGAGGAGAAAGAAAATGAAGTCTCAACTGAAGAGGATGGTGTTTCAAATTGGTGCGACCCGAAGGTTCATGGGCAATAGGCACTTTAACAAACATTATGAATAAAACTGTTAACATGTTCAAAAATAAAGATCATCATCGTGAGTACCTTTACACTGATTTTACATTTTTTTAAATTTAATTTTTTTTTTTGTTTTGAGACATGGTCTCTGGCTGACCCTAGCCAGGCTGGCCTTGAACTCACAGCAATCCTCCTGCCTCTGCCTCCCGAGTGCTGGGATTACAGGTGTGAGCCACCATGCCCGGCACTGGGATATGTGCTACTGACTGCTGATGGGTGTGAGTCTCCATGCCCAGTATTGTTGTATGTGGTTACCAGGGATTGAACTTGGGCCCTTGCACTTGCAAGGCAGGTGGCGGAACCACTGAGCTAAATCCCCAGCCTACAAAATGACTTTATTTTTAATCTGAAGTTTCCAAATGAACTCTCCTTAGTCGACAGGTGCTTAATTTTCATAACTTGTTGACATCACCGTGAACTCACTGCTGTGAAGTAACTGCTTGCTTTCTCTTCAGCAGAGGAAGTATGAAACCAAAGGCCTCAGGATTACCAGATGAGGGCCCTCAGCTCTACGCAGCTACTTCCATTTCACTGACAGGACCCAATTCTGCTGCTGCGTTTCAGATCAGCCCCAATCACTCAGAGCTGGTGCATCCAAATTAACTGCCGACACACACTGGTGCCAGGCAGGTGAAGCTGTCTTCCTATCAGTCACCAGCGATCCAACACAGAATCCCTTCCAGTGCCTCATTTCTTAAAGCAAGATCACTTAAATACCAGACGTCACACTGACAATGTGGCCTGCAACCATGAGGGGAGTTGATTCTTTATAAATATATAGGGACTGTTTTCCCTATGAGGTGGGGTCTCACACCACATCGCCCAGGCTGGCCTTGAACTTGTGGGCTCAGGGGGTCCTTCTGCTAGTCTCCCAGGTAGCTAGGGCTAAAGGAGTACCATGTACTTAGCTAAGGCCAAGATTTCTCAGATCCTGAATTACCCTCTGACGAGTTAGGCACTTAAGCAACTGAACCAAAGTCACTGTGGTAAAGCAATTATTGCATGCCCTAGTGTAATTTTAATTCTTGCATAATTAATGCCTTGAGTAATTTAATAGTATTTTTGGCACAAGATGTGTGAATCCTCTCTACCTGATTGTATTGTGATGTAATAATGACAACTACAGATGTTATGTGTTTGCTATTAGGCAGTGATTTACATGCATATTTATCCTCAATCCTGCCAATTAGATGTTGTTATCCTCAATTTAGAGATGAGAAAATTGAGGCCTAGAGAGATTAAAAATCTTATTCAAAACTATAGAGCTTACAAGGGCCAGAGCCATGATTCAAATTCTAGGTCAATTAAGGATGCTTATGATTCCAACCAAGTATCTAACACATTTGAGTTTTAGAAGATTCTGCTTAAGTTTTGGGTAGACAACTGATCCAATCAGAAATTCATTCTGCTTACTACTAACTGCCTAATATCTCCTACCATAAATTTCTGAGAAACAAATTTTAAGACTTATATATAGGTCATTTATGATAGATCAGTAACTTCTTGTCGGTACATTATGTAATATAACTGACCTTAAGACAGTCACTGAGTTCCAGAGATCCTAAAATTGTCAACAATCCGACTTACTTACATTGTGTCTGTATGCCGCAAAGACAACTGTTCAATACCTGGTGTGGTAGCATACATCTGAGCCCCAGCCACTTGGAAGGCTGAGGCGGAAGGTCTGCAAGGGTGAGCCTGGTAAACTTAGCAAGACCTTGTCTCAAAGCAATAAAAATAAAAAAGGCTGGAATAAAGGTCAGTGGTATAGTATACCGCTGTGAATACAAGTCCTGGACTTGGCCACCAGTATTGCAAAAGTAAGTAAACAAATAAAAGTGCATATCAAGATTGTCATTCATACGTCAAACTTAGAGTAATACAAATTGTATTTATTACTGCGCATACTTTCCATATTTACTCTACTGACATAATTTTCTTCCCCACAATGGCATCACAAAAACTGAATTAAACTAATAAAAATCCCCACCAACCTGAGGCAGCTGATTTCAGCTTTGCTTTGCACATAGAGTTAATGCTTATTTCTCTCACATAATTCTTGTGAATCCCAAAAGATTCAATACATTTCACAATAGTGTTCTTCCCTATGTCTGGGTTGAATGGTTTGCAACTGTCCTCCAAGGAGAATTGCACTCTCTGAAAAACATATGAATGCGAGTCTGCCTACAGAGTACTGAGAGACTGGCACTGTCTCCCAGGCCTAGAGAGGTATCTATTTCCTAACCCTACATCCAAAGTGTCCCACCACTGCTGTTCTGTGGCAGCCTAGGTGGCTTTTGTCACCACACAACATTATGATCTCAGCATGGCTCTGGGGATAGAAGCTACAATAAGAAAGCTGCTCTCTTCTATCATCCAGGGAAGGTCTTGAGATATATAAATGGTAATCAAAACACAGATGTTCCCACAGACGTGGTCATTAAAGCATGGAGAAGCTACATCCTTTATTGTTTCAGAGTGAAAGTGGGGAGGGAAGGAAAGCCAAAGATAGTAACTACAGTAGAAATTGTAATTTTTCCTCTCTCCTCTGAAAATCAAGGTGACTATAAAAGGCGTCATGAACTAGCTATCTGTTTTTAAAATAATTTCTTTGAAAAGTATCTTCATAGCTCTCAGTAAGCTGAGGCAGGAAGATTGCAAGTTCAAGCTCAATATGGGCTTCCTAGTGAGTTTGAAGCCAGCCTGAACTCCACAGTGAGTCGTTGTCACAAAACAAAAATAAAAACAAAGAACCCGCCCAAAACAGAATCTCTTACAAACTTCAAAATATAGGTGTTCTTCTAAAATGGTGCCTGAAAACAATATTTATCTCTGATGGGTCCAAACTGCAGTATAAAAACTGAAATTCAGGACTAGAGATTTAGCTCAATGGTGTAGGCACCTATCTTGCAAGTGCAAGAGCCCAGGTTCCATCCCCTGCTAAGCACATACAATACTGGGCGTGGAGACTCATCCCAGCAGCAATCAGTACCACATACTACAGTGCCGGGTGTGGTGGCTCACGCCTGTAATCCCAGCACTCAAGTGGCAGAGGCAGGAGGATTGCTGTGATGTGAGTTTGAGACTGAGCTCAGGGCCAGCCTGAACTACAAAGCAAGATCCTGTCTCAAAAAAAAAAAGAACAAAAAACAAAAAAACCAAACTGAAATTCAAATGCACCAATGAAATGACTCTTTTTGAGGACTAGGAATACAGAGAAAACAACCTATCAAAGTAGACTTCAGGGCTTTTCCCTGTCATTTACTTTATATAATCTTAAAAATGTTTACATGTATATAGAGGGCCTGGAGATGTTTTCAAACAGAGATCCATCTTCAGTGTGCACACACACACAGCACATAACCCAAAGAGTATATAGATGCTTCCATTTAGCCACTGTTGCACTAAATGTTCTTGGTCATGTGTGTTCTAGGGTGTAGGTCATGGGAAGAGGAGCAGCACGTGCAGGGGAACGTGAAGGGCAGACTTGATGGGAGGGGTACTTCTTTAGCCCGGGTTTCAGCCCAGGGCTATGGCCTATTTCCCTACAGTCAGTATCAGCTATATTGAGGAAGGGATTTTGGAGGGAGCTAAGTAAAGCAGTTGTTTCTGCCACTGCTTAACTCTCACATTTTCTCACCATCCTAAGGTTTGTATGATAAGGACTAGAAAAGGCCATATCAACCTTGCTCACTTCTTTACAGATGAACAGTCACCCACCTGAAAGGTATTCACAGAACCAGAGGAATGACATGGTAGCGCTGGCTGTAGCAAGGGAGATTATCAGCTATGATCTTCTTTCTTTTCCTTCTTCATAAGTAAAAAATATTAAATCACAGGATTAGCTAGAAAGCATTATCTTCTATTTGTACAATAAATAAGAAAAAAACGTTAAAAATGTATATAATCTTAAAAGATGTCATAAAAATAAAAGGCTTCCTGGGGCCAGGGATTTAACTCAGTGGTTCCTGTGTCTGCCTGGCAAGCTCAAGGTCCTGAGTTCAATCCCCAGTACTACATACCATAATGCTGGGTGTGGTGGCTCACACCTGTAATCCCAGCACTCGGGAGACAGAGGCATGGGGATTGCTGTGACTTGGAGGCCAGCCTGGGCTACACAGTGATTTTAGAGGCCTGCCTGAACTACAAAATGAAACCCTGTTTAAAAAATAAAAAGGCTTGCTCTTGTGTCATATGAATGGGGAAAAGATGAGTGAAAATGATTTCAGAAATAGTATCAGGAAAGGTAGGGCAGCTATCTTAGAAAAAACAAATAAGGACTATTAGTCTACCTCTTACACAGAAATAAAACTCCACGTAATAATGAAACCATAAAAGAAATACTAAAAACATGAAAGGTTTGTATTATCTCAGAATAGGAACAATTTCTGGGAGAATGGCCATAAGACCCTGATGGATCCAACTAGGAAAAACTTCAAATTTGTACTCAACAAATTAGACACACACACACAAAGCAATGACAATGCCGGCAGAAAAGGACAGAAGAAAGAAAAAGACCAAAATGCATTAGGAATATAGGCAAGCAGACAATTCGCAAAAAGTAGGAATAGCTTTAAAATACATCGTTAAATGCCAAGCTTCACTTGTAAGAAAAACACAAAGTAAAGCCACAGGACAAAGTTTCTTACTTACCTGATTGTCACAGATGAAAAACATTGGTCAGGCTGGGCATAGCGGCACACACCTAAAATCCCAATCAACTTGGGAGGCTAACATGCAATTAGGAGAACCATAGTGCTTTTTTTTCCATTCTCGAAATTTAACCCAAGACCTCATACAAGCTAGACAAATGCTCTTCTGCTGAGCTGTATCCCTAGCCCTTTTTGGAAAGAAGGTCTTGACATAAGCAGCCCAGAATAGCCACAAACTTTTGATCTTTCTGCCTGCTACGCAGGTGGGATTAAAGCTTGTACTGCGGGGTCTGGCCCAAAGTATCTATAAGCTAACCAGATAGCTGGGATGTAGTTCAGTGGTAAAGCACTTATCTAGCATGCCTGGGGCCCTGGGTTCAATTCCTAGCACTGCACAGTAAATTATAAAATAAAATAAATTATGGGCCGGGGAGTTAGCTCAGTGGTTCCGGCGCCTGTCCTGCAAGCGCAAGGGCCCGGGTTCGATTCCCCGGTAACCACATAACAGCACTGGGTGTGGAGACTCACACCCAGCAGCAACCAGTACCACATACCATAGTGCCGGGCGTGGTGGCTCACACCTGTAATCCCAGCACTCGGGAGGCAGAGGCAGGAGGATTGTGATGTGAGTTGGAGGCTGAGCTCAGGGCCAGCCTGAACCACAAAGCGAGACCCTGTCTCAAAAAACCTAAAAAAAAATAAAAATAAAAATAAAATAAAATAAAATAAATTATAAAGTAAGTAAAATAAAGCTACCCAGCAAAGCAGTATTATTTGTTACCTCAAGAGAGGAGAAGCAGATGACAGACAGGAATGGATGAGAGACTCTACTTTGGAATTTTTTCTTTTATGCATATATCATTTATCGTAAATAAAAATTTAATAAAACAAAAGCTGGCAGGGCCCACTTCTAATTCTAGGTACTAGGCAGCAAAAGCAGGAGACTTGCAAATTTAAAATTATCCTAGGTGCCTCAGCAAGAAGACCCTCTCTCAAAATAAAACAAAAAGGGGCCAGGGTCTAAGCTAAGTGGCAAAGCATTGGCATAGCACAGGTCCTGGGTTCAATCTTTAGGGTCTCAGACCAACAATTCCCCACCCCACACTGCCCTTTGATCCAAAAGCAGATAATAAATGAGCTCAGTGCTTCAGAAAGACTTAATTGTGAGTTTTGATTTATAACATGATGCTGAAAAGGGGAAAAAAACTATTTTAGAGTAAGATTTCAATACAGAAGATAAAGCTTATCTACAAATGACTATTGAGGATTTGGCATAGCAAAGCCTAAGAGCCTAGGTTTTGGTAATAAAGATCTTGTTATTTATTCAGTTGAAATTTTAGAAAGGATGAAAACCTTCATACTTCTCATTATAATGAGGCAGTTCACCTTTACAGAGAGCAAGTTAAAAATTCAAAATAAAGGCAAAGACAAAGAAAAATTGAACATTAAAAAAATAAAAAAACCAAACACAAAAACCCTACATACTGAAATTATACAATCAAGTATTGGTCCAATCTTATACCAATCTATTGACAATTAAACAGCACCATGGTTTGTCACCTATGTAAAACATGCCCAGAGAATTGTTAAAGTATATGTTCCTTTAAATAAAACAAACTCATAGAAAGAAGTCAAATCCTCAACAAACAATCTTTTACAACCCATGTATTAATGATGACGTTACCAAGTTTTTGAAGAGAAACGTTTTTGAGCATTTTTTTCCAGTTGATGAATTTTGAGAGACGCTGCTATTCAATGTGGCACACAAATGAAGAAAATCTTTTGGAGTAACATATTGAAATACCTTCCACGGCTAAGTATAAAAATTCTCCTTTGGAATTAATGCTGCTGTCTTGAATTTCAATTCAATCGTGAGCAAACCTAAATTAGATGTAGCTATAATCTTTAAAATGATTGGATAAAATCAGAGAAGTAGTTAAAGCTCTCAGAAACATAAGTTAGAGTTACAGATATATTTAATAAGGCTATAGGAAATTTAAAACCATTTTAAATGTTACATTTAAACTAATTAGCAGTTTCATTTTGTCATTAAAATTAATAATGGTGCTTCGTATCCAACTAGTTGTGGAGGTTTGATATTTTCCAACTGAGAATAGCATTCATTAAGTACCTTATCACCTCTACTTTTCAATCTCCTGCATTCTCAGGGGGTAGAATGTGGTCCAGTTAGCTCCCTTCTCACTTAAGGAACCAATCTTTAAGAGGCCCCACATTTAGACCCGGTTCTTCCCTGGCAGCTTTACTCCAGTCACAGTACAGATGAAGCAAGTTATTTCACCAGATTTGTAATCCCCTAATCTAGGTGCAGGTGATTCTTAATCTGCCTCCTTGCTATGAAAGATGAGGGAGGAAAACTGTCACCCACCATGGCTATAAGTAAGTGACGCCAGTAGACCTTTCACATTTGTAAATTCTGAGTTGAGATTTTCTCTAGAAAGCTGAAAATAGGCACAGTTCTCACAGGCACACAAAGAATGGTTTTTCTTACACCACTCCTGCAAAGTGGAGAAGACAGAATCATTTTGTGATCTTGTAATGGAAACAGCTGTCCTAGATTCTTGTGTTTCCTGGCTAGCTATGAAAAGTTCCAAAGCTGAGAGGACAAATCAATAAAGGCATTATATATATATATATATATATATATATATATATATATATATAGTAATGACCTTCTAAGCCTGAATACAAAAACTGCTTCTCTATGTTTCAAAAACCTTATGCAGCAAGAGGACAAGAACATCTTCAACTACCTATCAGATGGAACTCAGAAATCCGACTGCACTGACTAAATTATAGCCTAATGTTCCAGAAGGGTATCTGCCACTAATATTCAGAAGCTACCAAAATTTAGTGTGACTGTAAATAAGGAAGTCGATGTATAAGAATGGGGAAAGTGACACTGAAACACAATTTGCCAGTCTTTCTCCTTCAGGAGTAAATAAGAAATGAATTATGAATAAAAAGCAAAATAGAAGCAAACCTCAAACACTGCTCTTTCCAGATTCCATAAAAAAGTATTTTTATAACTGTTATTGTTTCTGGAAATTATATAATTTGATTTAAAAAACCCAACTCTGTATTCAAAAGGTGCTTGGTGCTGTTTCTCATGGGTACAATGTTTCATTTACACTTCATATCATTTAAATACAGCTATTGCGGACTTGAGTATTCTAAAATACATGGTTAACTATTTCTTAACTGCTGGAAATTAGAAACTGTAACTACATGAGTCTCAAAGGCTGGCTCTTTGTGTTTTATTATTTTTGTTGGTCTCCATCACAGATGGAATTCTTCACTGGTAATTCCTCAGAACTAAATCCATTCATAGGGAATTTAGAGCAGTGAAAATAAATTTCACGCTGTAGAGTAGGAAATGACAACAATAAAAAGGAGCGGAGCAATGTGGGAACCAGCCGAGAGAACCGGTTCAGTTCTCAACTGGTGTCGGGTTCTGCAAAGGCTGGCTCACTATCACCTGTACCACATAGTCCTTTGGGATCTTCAGCTCTTCCAGCTTCATTTTGTCAGTGAGAGGTCTGCCGGAGAAGAACCACCGCTGACTGCTCGGCTCCACTCCTTCTGCTGCGTGTAACCGTCTCTTCATGTGGAATACCGTGTCTGTGCTGCGTACCACAAGTTTGAGGTCTTTGCCTGTCGAAAGGCGCAAACGGAGCTGAGATTCATATCCAGAATTAGGTGGTGGCTCAGGAATATCCAGAGTCTCTATGTCACTCTTTTCCTCTATCATGTTGATTGGTGGTGCCAAGCAATAGACTGGAAGCTGGTACCTATTCCCCAGTTCATCGTAGCACTCTGTAAGTGCACCTTCAGGAAGAGAAGATATGAGTTAGGCTTCAAATGAATGTACTTCTCTCCTTACTTCCTGAGAAATGCTTATGCTCCTCTTGCCAACACGCTGCTGTATAGAAAAAAAGTGAAATCAAACTAGTCACTACCAGGTGATCAATAATGATCATTAAGTCTCAGGAATATTTGAGTATTTATCTAATTTTACATTAACCAGGACCCTACCTCCTATGCCTAGCTCTCTGAAGTCATTTAATATCTCATTCACAATTTTATTAAGAAATAAGAGGAGGGCCGGGGATTTAGCTCAGTGGTTCCAGCGCCTGTCTTGCAAGCGAAAGGACTGGGTTCTATTCCCCGATAACCACATACAATAACGGGCATGGTAGCTAATGCCTATAGTCCCAGCACTTGGGAGGCAGAGGCATGAGGACTGCTGTGATGTGAGTTTGAGGCTGAGCTCAGGGCCAGCCTGAACTACAAAGCGAGACCCCTGTCTCAAAAAAAAAAAGAGGAATGGAAAAGCTCAAATTTATTAAAATTATTAAGGGTTATAGCAAGTTAAGGAGAAACAGATTTTGTCGCAGGGTCTCACTAAGTACTTCAGGCTGATCTTGAACTCATGGCAATCCTCCTACCTCAGCCTCCTAAGTGCTAGGATTATAAGCATGTGCTACCACACTTGAGATATCTTCTTAAGAAATGAGCCAGCTACTTGAAACAAAGCAAAATGAAAAGAAAAATGAATCCCTAAACCCAATTCACCATAACACAAGTATTCCTCCAGAGTAGTCTTCTCCTCTCCTCTGCTCACTTCTTCCCTCCCCTCTCTTCTTCTCTTTCTTTTTGAGACAGGGTCTCAACTTTGCCGTTCAGGCTGGCTCTAAGCTCACTATGTAGCCTAGGTGAGCCTCGAACTCACAGCAATCCTCCTGCCTGTGCCTCCCACGTGTTGGGATAGGCACTGTGGTATGTGGTACTGATTGTTGGTGGGCATGAGTCATCACGCCCGTCACTGTTGTATGTGGTTACTGCAGATAGAACTCCAGCCTTGCGCTTTGTAAGGCAGGCGCCAGAACCACTAAACTAAATCCCCCACCTCTAGAATAGTTTTCTTATTGCCGAGACCTCTAGACTGGACTTAGCCAGAAATCCTTAGTCCAAAGAAATCACTAATCAGAGGTGACAGCCTTTCCAGCTGCTTGCTGCACTCACAGCTTATAGATGACTTCATTAGTATATCTTGAAAAAATGACTGAGGTGTTTCATTTAACCCCAAGTAATATAGGGAAGCTATGGATAAGAAAAGAAGGACTGAAGCGGTATGAAGTTTATAATGAGCTAGCTCAGGAGAAGGGAAAAAAGCATTAATGATTTTTTTAAAAAACAAAGTATAATTTGCGTTATAATTACCAGGACTTCCTTGGGGAGTTTATAAGCATGACTTAATGAACATTTCATTTTAAGATTATATAAAATCTCTCTTTTCCTGGAATATTAGTGGACTCTGGAATATTTTCCTATTAATGCCATCTGATTATCAGTTTGGACTAAAGAATCTATCATATTGAAAATACTGAAGCACAGGGTAGTGAGGATAAGGAATATGATGCTGAGATGTCAATGAACAAATGGGTTAATAAACAGTCATTTTCAGTAAGTGGAAACTATAAGAGATTGAAATTGATCACTAATATACTATGGGTGTGATCTGCTTGGCCTCCTAAACAACATAAGATGGGCTTAGTCAGAAAGCAGAACATTCAAGAATCTCTTTTCTTTTTTGGTGATTTTTCCTACTGGGGATTGAACACTGGTCTTCACGCATGCTAGGTAAGCATTCTACCAAAATGAATTATGTCCCAAAATTTATTAAATTTTATTTTGAGACAGGGCCTTTCCCAGACTAGCTTGCAACTTGCAATCCATATGACTCAGCCTCACTAGTAGCTCGGATTACAGGCATCCAGCCCTCAGTCCAGGGCTCTGTTTAGAGATTTCGTGTAGCCTTTGTGCTGTTCACTACCATTGCTATGATAATGAAGAGATGGATCTACTTTGGGAATAGCAGTGATCACTAACAGTTCCCCTACTAGTAACTATCACACTGCACCATTGGTTTGTTTTTTATTTTTAAATTCAAGTATTTATTGGTACATGATCATCACATTCAACAATGAGAATTTGTACCAGAATATGACAGGATTTCATTCTCATTTTTTTCACCTTCCCCCCTTGCCCTGCAACCCCTCACCACCTATATACATAAGCTTTGCTTCCTTTTTTCTTTATTACTATCACATTCATTTTTCCCTCATTATTTACCCCTACACCTTCTTTCTTTTTAAATATTTTCTATTTCACAATATCAACTATATATATACTAGAACTCGGTTTTTTAAAGGAATATGGATATAGTCAGTTGGGCGAACTAAACTTTTTTTTGGTTAGTACTGG
This sequence comes from Petromus typicus, assembly GCA_004026965.1. Taxonomy (NCBI): domain Eukaryota; kingdom Metazoa; phylum Chordata; class Mammalia; order Rodentia; family Petromuridae; genus Petromus; species Petromus typicus. The sequence continues at coordinate 8,833 of PVIR01024638.1, read as the reverse complement.
GCCCGTGTGCTTCCAAGGTAAGGGCAGTACCACTTCAGTTAAATCCCCGGCTCTAAATTGTTAATACTTTAGAAAGCATAGTCCCAAGACAAAGTCACTTACCTCAGTATCAATCTTTTAGATGGCCTGGCCATTATGAGAAACAGCAGAGAAAGTGGAAAGTTCACTGTAGACTCCTTTTCCTCTATTAGGGAAATACCTTCACTTATGTACCCTAGTGATGGATGGTTGCAGGGTCAGTAGTGCCAGCTTTGTAGGTACAAATAGCACATTTACATAACTGTTCTGCTATTTAAAAAATTTTTCCATACATCATATCAAATCATTACCTTTGGAATCAGTACCAAGAAAAAATTTCCAGCCTCTTCCTAGCTGTACAACCTTGAGCAACATCCTTTAACTTGAAATACCTTTCTCAATCTGCAAAACAAATCAGCAGGATAAAACAGACCTTCCAGGTTTACACTAGCTTCGTTAGCTTCCATCTCACTTCAGACAGAACACAGCAAGACCATGAATGAAAGCAGTCAAAGTATAGGCAGGATGAGGTCTTCACTGAAAAATACCCTATCTTTCCAGATCCTTCAGAAACTAAGACTAAGATTACAGGAGTGTGAAAGAGTAGTGCATACTGACTCAAAACAATGCACAATCCAACAGGCACTTTGGTTCTTACTGGACTTGAATATTCCATCACAGTGGAAAGAAGCCCCAAGCCACTTTTTCCTTCTACCTTTCAGTCTATCATTTGAGTTTAGTTTTCAAATTGCAAATAGGTGAGGAAACAAACAAAACAAGATTAGAATTATATTGTCTATCCATGCAGAGACAGCACATTCATATCCACCACAGTGAACATGAGCTGTTAGAACTCCGTACTGTTTAGAAACATCCACATTTTACTATTTTTGGAAAAGGTAACTTGTTTTTTTTTATATGAAACTTTCTGGCTTATTAATTCTTTCCCTCATTCTTCCTATAAAATTAGAATCTGAATTATGCTCCAGTTTTATATTTTTCTAGCTTTAAACTAAAACTTAGACTTCTGGGTTCTAATCTGGCATGTAAGAAACTCAAAGTCACCATGCCATGCCAACAAATAAAAAGCTGAACAAACTGAAAAAAAAATCCTTTTAGATCTCTAACAAGTAAGGTCATAGGAGCAAGCCATTGACCTCCAAGCTAGACCATTAGCCAGCTGAAACAGAGAATTACAATGTACTGGTGCAGTAGCCCAGAAGCTAAAACCTCTGTGAAATCAGTGCAGGGTAGAAAATGTAGACTCTTATGAGCAACTGCCAGAACTCAGTGCATACAGATCAGACACAAACTTCAAGAGGACCCAGGGACAGGGGCTAGGAAGGAGGGAAAGTGGAAGCACCTCTATGAGTTTTATCTTCAGCAGCTCTATCACTGTCTTATAACAAATATAAAAGAAACATTCCCCATGCTTCTGTCATTGGAAGCAAAAGGAACCATTTAAAAAATCTGTTTAACTAGAACCTATACTATTACAGTATTATTTGCTTCTAACTTAAGAGAATTATGCAACTCCAGGCCCTTCAAGCAACCACAGAGGGGCAATGCAAAGAGAGTGAGATGGCTAGTCTAAGAAGAAATCAAAAGAAATGCTGAACCAGAGTATCCTGGTGCCTGCCTGTAATCCCTGCATTTAGGAAACTAAGGCAGAAGGAACATGAGGGCAAGGACACCCTGGGCTATGAAGAAAGACCTGGACTCCTAAAAACAACAAAACAAAGGAAAAAGAAATGCGAGAGAACAAACCCACTACAGCAGAAATGAAGAATGCCTTTGGTGAGCTTATCAGGAGACAGCACACAGCTGAGGAAAGAATGTCTTTGTATGTCTCCATGGAAAATTCTAAAACTGAGAAGCAGAGAGAGAAGAAAAGACAGAAAAACATCCAAACAAACAAAAACCCCAAAACAGACAATTATGAAATTTCCCCCAAATTATTATCACACTACAGAGCAAATGCAGGAAGCTCAAAAAACACTTGATAGAGTAAATGTCAAAAATCCTAAACCTAATCATATCATTTTCAAAAATTAAAAAATAAAGAACTCCTGAAAGGAGGGGCAGTATCTCACTCATCAAGGCGCAAAGAATTTAATCTGACTTCTCAGAAGCCAAGTAAACAAGTACAGTGAAATGTATAAAGCTTGAAAGAAAAACTCTATCAACCTAGAGTTCTGTACCCTGTGAAATTATCCTGTAAAAGAGACAGAAAGACTTTCCCAGACATACAAAAATTAAAAGAATGTGCTACCCGTAGACTGACTTGCAAGACCTGTAAAAGAAGTTCCATAGAGAGAAGGAAAATGGGATAGTTCAGAAACTTGGCTCTACAGACAGAAGTAGCACTAGAGAAGAAACAAATGAAAATATTTTCCTTATTTTTGTTGATTTAACATAACAGTTTGTCAAAATACTAACAGCATATTCAATGATGATTCACGTACATATGTAAGCTTATGTATAAGGGAAATGAAATCAGTGATTAAAGGAATAGAAAGAATTAAGATTATTATGATGTACTTGTACTACATATGATACAGTGTGTCCATATGAGAGAGTGCTTGCGTAGCTATAAATGTGCAATGCAAATATTAGGGCAACCACTAAAAAGCGTACAGGAATAACACCTAATATGCTAAGGAGGAGAAAAATGGAATTGTAAACTGCATAATTAAAACCAAAATAGGGAGAAAAGGAATTAAGAACAAAAAGAGGAACAAAGACAAGAAACAGAAAACAACAAATATGGTAGATATTAACCTAGCTACTGACATTAAATATTAAGGGTCTAAATGTACAAAATAAAGATATAATCAGAGTATTTTTTTTTTTTTTTTTAGAAAAAGGAACAAGTACCTAGTATGCCAGAACTCAATAAAGTGGAAATACTCATTAATTTCAGACATAGCAGACCTCAGAGCAAGGAATGTAATTAGGATAAAGAAGGCCATTATATGATGATAAAGGAGTCAAGACACAGCCTGGGTTCAATCTCCAGTTCTACAAAAACAAACAACCAGCAACAAACAAGAACCACACATGCACAAACTGCTAAAACTGTGAAGAGAAATAGATTAAACCATTAACTATTATAGTTGAACATACAATACCTGTCAAAGAGAAATAGACAGATGCACCAGGCATGACAAGCAGAAAATCAGAAATGACATACTCTTTTTGATTTGTTTTTTTCTGATGCTGGGGATTACACCCAGGAGCTTCACACTGAGCTACATGCACAGCTCTTTTTATTTAGAGACAGGGTGTCACTAAATTTACCCCCTGGGTGGGGGGACTTAAATTTGCAATTGGTTTTCCTACCTTGGCCTCCCAAAGTGCTAGGGTTACATGTGTGCGCCACGGCACACAGCTCTAAAATGGCATACTTTAGCTCAACAATACCATTGATCAATTGGATATGAGGGATGTGCATAAATTACTTCAGCCAGCGACAGTAGAATATGCACTTTTCAACTTGATACAGAACATTCACCAGACTCAAAGGAAAGGAAATCATAAAATATGGGCTTTCAGACAATAAATTAAAATCAAGATACATGGACAGTAAACATTATGAAACACATAGGTCAAAAGAGTATTGGAAGAAATACAAAAACATTTTAACTAAATGAAAATGAAAAGCAACTTATAATATGTGGAATGTAGCAAAAGCATTTCTTTTGGGGAAATTTGTAATAATGTATTAGAAAAAAGAGATTTAAAATCAATCACCTAACCTTATATCTTAGAAAACTAGAAAAAGAAGAGGAAATTAAATCCAAAGTAAGTAGAAGAAAAGAAATAAAATTTAGAGTAGAAATCAATTAAATTGAAAACAGAAATTCAACAGAAAAATCAGAGAAACCACAAGCTGGTTCTTTGAAACATCAATAAAATCAGTAAGCCATTAATCAAGAGATAAAAGAATGTAAATTGCCAGTACCAGAAAGGAGGGAAATTATAGATCTTATGGGCATTCAAAGTATAAAAGAGGGCTGGAGATTTAGCTCAGTGGCATAGCACCTGCCTCGAAAGCCTGAGGTCTTGAGTTCAGTCCCAGATACAAAAAAAAGGAATAGTATCAACAAATTTATGTCCACAAACTTGACAATCTAGACACAATATGCCAAACTCACACAAGAGCAAAAAGTCTGAACAAGCCTGTATCTAGTAAAGAAACTGAAATAATAACTAACAACTTTGCAAAACAGAAACCAACAGTTCCAGATGGCTTTACTACTGAATACTTAGCTAAGAAATTATCTACAATTCTCGACAATCTGTTTTGTTTTGTTTGAAGTAGGGTTTCACTGTGAATTTACACTGGCACTGAACTCCCTACCTAGCTGAGGCTGGCCTCAACTCTGTGACCCCTCTGCCTCAGGCTCCTGAGTGCTAGGATTACAGGTGTTCGCCACCATGACCAGTTTCCAATCTATTTTAAAAGATAAGAGAAAAACTTCCTGCCTTATTCTGACACCAGTCTTACTTTAATACAGAAAAATTACGGACCAGTATCTCTCATTAACATAAACCAACAAAATCTTAGCAAGTCAAACTTAAAAACTTATATGCCAACTACCACGTGGGATTTATCCTAGGCATTCAAGACAGTTTAAATATTCAAAAGACTATTAATATGACCCTTTATAAGCAAGAAAACTCACACAATCACATTAACAGATGCAGAAAAAACATCTGGCAAAATCCAGCCCCTATCCATAATAAACTCTAAGTAACAGAACAGAAGAGAACCTCCTCAACTTAACAAAGAATATTTCCTATGGGGAAAGGGGAAAAATGAGAGTCAAGTCATGTCATATTCTGGTACAAACTTTCAATGTTGAATGCAATGATGATGTATATTCATAATATACCAATAAAGACTTGAATTTAAAAAAAAGAGTATTTCCTTAAAAAAAGAGAGACTATTTGCTAAAACCCACAGGTAAAATCATACTTAAAAATGAGAAATTCAAAGATTTTCCATTAAGATTAGGGGAGAATGGAAGAGTGGTAACCAACAACTCAGCCAGTCCAAGATTTGAAACCTAGATACTGGCAAATAGCAACCTGGGGGAAGGAAAGACAGAGAGGAAGGGGGGAAAGGAGCAAGGAAAAGAGGAGGAAAAAGGAGAGAGGAGGAGGGACAGGAGAGATGAACAGGAAGGATCTGATGGGAAAATTAAAACCCACAGAGAAATTCTAGACAGAACACAATTCAGACAAGGAAAGGAACAATTTGCCCCTTTTTCCTGGCTTCCAGCTTTTGGGAAGGAGAGATGGAATCGACAATGACAAAGTGAAAGCTGAGGACGTTAGGGCCACAGGGACAAACAAAGCACTGGGATGGACCACGGTGCTGTGAGCTACAGGGAAAGCATAGCACTCTGTCTCCACTTGAGTCCCTTGATAGACCACAGCTGGTAAGTGACAGCAGTCCGGCACCCATCACATTCCCTGGAGATAATGCTTGGTCAGACACCATTCTGGGGAAGTGTTGATTATTTGAGCCCAAAACAGCAGCTGTGGCATGGCTTCAATTCAGGGCTGTTACATTTTCCCAGCATCTAGAAGACAGACAGTCACGGGAATCAGCTCTGGCTAGTTAGCCCATGGGGGTTTCAGCTAAAGGACACAGCCAGAGGTGAGGGTCGACATAGATTTGAAAGTCTAAAGCATTGGCGTCTTTGTTCTAATACTATTGCATGCTGGTGCCTACATCCAGCACAGGGCCTGACTGCCTTTATCTACACAGACTCATGTTGTCATGGACATACCCCCAAAGCAAAACACATGTTTGAAACCACCAAGGAGCCAGGTGTGGTAGCTCTCACCTGTAATCCCAGCACTCAGGAGGAAGAGGCAGGAGGACTGCTGAGAGTTCGAGGCTAGCCTGAGCTACAAAGAGTTCAGGGCCATCCTGAACTACAAAGCAAGACCCTATCTCAAAAAACTAAAAAAAAAAAAAAAAAAATTAGAAATCACTGAGGAACTTTGTTTTTGTGTGTATGCTGTTTTTACTTTTTTTCCTTTCCTTTTCTCTCCTTTCTTCTTCACCGGTTTATTTGGGTTTAGGTAATTTTCCTTTCTCCATCCTTGATTTTTATCTTTTTTTTACTTCTTTTGTTATCGTTATTTTTTCTTCTCCCTGTTAACTTTTCTGCTTTTATTTTTTCCCCCTCCCTCTTTTTATCTTCTTTTTCTCATCAATTCTTTTCTCTTACCTTTACCTAATTTTAAGCATCCTTTTCTTCCAACCTCTTTGATGTTCAGCACAGGGTCTTGTGAACTCTACCGCTGCGCTATATCCTTGGCCCTCCGACATCCTTTTCTCACCCAGTAACATCCTATATAACACTTCTCCTTCTCATGTCCTGTAGTTTGAAGCAGTGGTGTTCAATCAATGGCATGCAATGTTAATGTGTTTTTCTTTCTTAGACAAAAGATATTAACATATTAAGGCTTAATTGTAGTGTTGGCATTTTGCAATAAAGTGGGTTTGGGGTTGGATGTGGCACCTCTGAAAGTTTACAGTTTCATAGTTTTCCTCTTGTATTGCCCCATTCCAAACCCCTATATTTTTAATAGTATAACCACAAAGCTTTCTTACATCTGTTGACAGTTAACTATAAAATTACTGTTGAATTCTTTTCTATAATTAGAGAAAATATAGGTGCTATCTATATTCAGTTTGTACAAGGTGTAAGTCAATACCTGGATTTCCTTAACATTTATACCACAGTTATGGATTTCTTCTCTAGGTTTAAGGGTGGTTCATAACTGGTTCCTATGATATATTAATAGCCAACTTGTCTTGGATAATACCATTGTACTTAATTTGCTTGTTCTATCCTTTCCCAAATTAACCTGGGTGGTTGGATCTTGGAGCTGATTTAAAGGACTATAGTTAGATATGCCCAAGGTACCTCACTGAAAAACTAAAGAGACCTCCACACTACCAATAAAATCTTTACACTATAAGTGTCCAAATACCTTAGCAAAAAACAAACAAAATAACAATAGAAATATGACCAAAAAAGGCAATAAAATGCTGTTTAAAACTCAACTTTTCCAGTGTCAATCCTGGATCATCACAGGACAGAACAGCATAAACTATTCATAAAAATTACTCAAAAGAGTGTAACAGAGGAGGTTAGAAAACAACCAAAGAGGTACTCACTGGAATCACCGAAGGTGTAACTAACCAGATAATGGAAGTAATAACCAAAATGATCCAAGAGCTTTCAGAAGGCACTAATAAAAAGCTAGATGAGCTAGACAAAACAATACAAAACACAAATGACCAGTGTAGCAAAGAATTAAGAGTCCATGAAAAAGTTTTACTCAAAACAATCCAAGAGATTAAAATTTATACTGTGGGTGGAGGATGGTGGTATATGACTATAATCCCAGCAATCACAGGAGGATCTCCACAAATTCAAGGCCAGCCTAGGGTACACAGTGAGTTCAAGGCCAGTCTAAACTACACAGGGAGATCTTATCTCAAAAAACTAACAAACAAATAAATAAAAACACTGAAAGTATGGGCAACAAAAGTGAATAATAAGAGGACAAAATTTCAGAACCAAAAGACACGGAGGCCTTCAAAGACCAACTACTCTCAAAGACATCTTAAAAGCAAGAAGAGAACATGAAAAATGGACCCAACAGCTGCTAAATGTTACAAAGAAGACTAAGAGTAATTGGAATAAGTAAGTGAAAAAGCAGAAGACAGCAGGTGTGGTGCCTCATACCTGTAATCTCAACACTTCGGAGGCAAAGGCAGGAGGGTTGCCAGGATTTTGAGGCCAGCCTGGACTCTCTAGTGAATTCAAGACCAGTGTGAACCGCATCATGAGACCTTGTCCCAAGAAAAACAAAAAGGGAAGATGCCAAAATAACACCAGATGACTCACAGAATTAACAAGCACATTTAGCAATATAGCAGGATACAAAGTCAAGACTCAAAAATCAATAGTGTTCCTGTACACCAATAATAAACTCACTGAAAGAGAAATTAGCAGTAGCTAATAGCACCAGGGAAAACTAAATACTTAGAAAATTAACCTAACCAAGGAAGATCTCTATGGTGAAAATTATATTATCCTTAAAAAGAGATTGAAGAGGACATCGTAAAGTGGATAAGCAAAAAGAATATAGTTAAATGGCTACATTTTCAAAACTATTATACACAGATTTAATACAATCCCAATCAAAATATCAATAATGGGCTGGAGATATAGCTCAGTGGTGCAGTAGTACAGTACCTGCCTGGCAAGCTTGAGGCCCTGAGTTCAATTCCCAGTATCAAACAAAACAAAACAAAAATACCAATAGCATATCTCACAAAATTAGAAAAAGTAATCCCAAAATTTATATGGAAGCAGAAGACACCTCGAATAGCAAAAACAGCTGTGGGCAACCAGGGCAAGGCAGGGGCCATCACAGTTCCATACTTCAAGTTATACTACATAATGCTACAATGTAAAAACTGCAGTGTTTTGGCAGGAGAAAAAAAAAAAGAAAAGAAAAAGAAATTAGACTTATGACTGAATGGTATAGAACAAAGGATGCAGAAATAACTCTAGGCTGGCGTAGCTGGTTACAAGGTCAACGTTCAAAAATCAATAGCCTTCGTATACACAAACAGTAGACCCACTGAGATAGAAATTGGAGAGTCAGTCCCTTTCACAATAGCACCCCAAAAAATAAAATACCTAGGAATCAATCTAACAAAGGAGGTGAAAGACCTCTACTCTGAAAACTATAGCACTCTGAAAAAGGAGATAGA
>PVIR01024637.1:0-25731 GCA_004026965.1 Petromus typicus | reverse complement strand
AAACTATTCAAATAGAATGTAAGGCCAAGAGAAGCCTTTCATATGATGTTAAAAGGCCAAAAGCAATAAATACATGCTCTGAGGAATCTGTTGCATTAAGATTCTGGCCCCACCCTGGAGAAGGTTTCTTGGCTTGCACCCTCAGATCAGCCCCTCCTCCCACCACACCGTTATTTCTGGCAGCACAAAACTGCAGTTTGGCTACACACAGCCCTTTCCTGACTGACAAAGCTACAGGGATAGCAAGTCGTAGAACTCAGCCGTGAGTCAGCTGCATGTGTAGGCAATAGGTCAGCTTTTGAGAACACACAGGCACTCCGGGAACATAGATCCGTGTACACTGCTTCGAAAATGGGTTTGAAACTGACTGGAGTGATGCCCACTGTTGCCATGTGCAGGATTTCCTTGGGGAGAAGTGTAGGAGCAGAGCGTGAGGAGAGGGGTCTGGAGTCAATGGGACTCCAAGTGATGACCGTATCACTACAGTAAGACTGAATACAGCTGGCATCGTGGCACATGCCTGTAGTACCAGTGCTTGGGAGGTCAAAACAGCAGGATTGCTATGATTTCAAGGCCAGGCTCAGCTACACAGTGAGCTGAAGGCCAACCTGAACTGCATAGTGAGTCCCTGTCTCAAAAAAAAAAAAAAAAGAAAAAAGAAAAAAAAAGACAATACAAATAGATAGACAGACAGATAGACAGATAGACAGAATGGTAATTGACCCCAGGGCCTTCAGCCTCAGATACATCCCCAGGATTTTAAAATTTCTTTTTAGTTTGAGAAAAAATATGTCTAAGTCACTACATTTATTGTCATCTTAATTCTGGAAGGGAAAAAATATAATATCTGCTTTGTTAAATTTATTAAATGCGTTTTGTTAATTTGCTTTGGGATTTTTTTTTTTCAGTGACCCAACAAACAGAATAAAGACTTGAGGGACAGAATCAAAGAAATCTCAGCAGGCTTTGCAAAATCTATGGGCAGAGAGCACACAGTTGACAGGTGCATCACGAGGGAGCCTCTTCAGTTCACCCTCCCTGGATAAAACTGTCTGTCCTCACCACAAGCCAGCTGCACATCAGGCACAAAGAAGTGCGTCTCCTTGGACCTCAGGACCTCTCACAGCAGGAAGCGCTGTCACAGGCAGCTGTACACCACACACAACCCCCAGCCCCGCACGATCCTTACCATCGCAGGGCTGCTGCATTAGGGAGGCTCGGACGTCACAAGTGCACATACAAATACCTACAGCAAATTCAGGTTCACTTGAAGGGGTGGATTCATAGCCACCATGATGGTGCTCAGTGACACTTGGTATTTGCCAGGTTTCACAGGGACTTCGTGTGCATTACTTTGGTTTATTCTCATAACAAACAGGCGAGAAAGTGAAGGAACTGAGGCTGAGTGTGTGGCTCAGTGGTTAAATGTGAGCTCATCGTGCTCAAGGCCTGAGATTTGATCCCCTCACCAAAATAATGATAAAATTATTAAAAATCAGACATGATTAACCTTCCACTCTTAAAAATAAGCTGGATTTAAAAATTAAATTTGTTTTAGATATACGCTATACTATGTCATTTCTCTATAAGGTTGATTGTCATAAAAACTCCTAGGAATAAAAAAAAATTCTATCAGATACCCATAAATGAAGGAATCTTAATTTTTTTTTTTTTACAGTACTGGGAATCGAACTCAAGACATTGAGCTTCCAAGGTAGGTGTGGTACAATTTGAGTTAAATCCCCATCCCCTAGGGGATCTGAATCTTGGTGAGTCCCAGAAGACTTTGCGAGAAGGACTGGACCTAGACTTTGAGAAAGGGCTGTCTGGTGGTCAGGTAGGGAAGGGGAGAAGCCATGCTGCATGGTGGATCGCCTTGGAGTCAAGGTGGGATAACAGTGAAGAGATCAAACCCCAGCACGTACGTGCCAATGCCCGTGTACACACCACACACACACACACACACACACACACACACACACACACACACACACACTACATCAGGGCGTGGCATTGGATAAACAGATGAGAGTTGAGGGAAATTCCTTTTAAAGAAAAATAACTAATAATCTAAAAAATGCATAATACGATAGAGCATGACCATTTTTCAAAGGCTAGTGAATTTGTGGATTAATATAAGCATCAATAATTGATAATACCACAAAATTAACTACCTAAGTGCTAAGTGTGTCCCAACAAAAGGACACAGCACAATATGTAAAGGATCTTAACAAAACAAATTAAAGGTATCTCTGATCCAATCTCTAAATTCAACACCTTGTACAAGAGACACAGATAAGGCACAAAAACGTCAACACAGACCTGCAAACAGCAAAGTCCGCAGGGTGACCACTGCAAACACTAGGTCTGATTTCTTCTGGAAAGAAATGGAAGCAAGGCAAAGGAAAGTAGATCTATCGATTTAAGACCTCAGTCAGTCACAAATCGTAGCTTTATTGGAATCTTTTCACAAGCAAGCAAAAATATATATATGATATTTAGAGAAGAATGTAAAATGTTATCACTGACTGAGTATCTGACAGGAATTATGGCTAAGTTTTGTTTTAGGTGTAACAATAATAATGTTCTTATGTGTTTCATATTCTAGTGACATATATTGGAGTATTTACAGGTAAAATGCCAACAATTTGCCTCAAATAAAAGTGAGCAAGTAAAATAAACAGGGATAGAAATGAAACTTGGCTGACCATGAGCGGGTATTACTGAGGGGAAGATGACAGGATAGGCTTTGCTCTAATATATTCTTCGCATATGTTTAATGTTTGCAATTTCTTTCAGTCCTGGGGATTAAACACATGCAAAGCACATGCTCTTCCACTGACCTACAGCCCCAAGCTCCATGATAACCTTAAGGGACAAAGGCATTTAAACTTTATTTACCAATCAAATAACAATCCTCAGAGCATTTTTTAAAGCAATAATCTGATTAAAAAGGAAAGTCTACAGAACCGGTACCAACTCCCCACAACAAATGTGAACACTCTATGCAAACGTGTACTAATATACTTTACAAGGCAGTTCTGCAGATCTGGGCTGGAAATGTCAGCTGCACCCCCAAGGACCCTGCTGAGTCTGCCCGAGGCAGCGCTCACAAGAGTGAGAAGGACAAAGCAGGAGGAGAGATTCCCAGGAACTGCAGGCATCTGCTGCTGCCAGACCATGAGGAACTAGGCCAGAGGAGACTAAAAGGTGATTCTGAACTTGCAGAGCTGTCAGGTGTAAAACTAATAATGTCATGAATGGAGCAAGATCGGCCAAGAGGGCAGAGCCTCTGGCATGAAGTGACAGACTTGCTTCTGGACATCAAGGCTGAAGACTAAAGGCCCCCTTGCTATTTTAAGCAAAAATTTTAGCTATATATAGCTATAAATATTATGCACTGTACTTTCTGCTTGAACATGAAGACTTATTTTAAAGTAAAGTGTGGAGCCAGGGATTTAGCTCAGTGGTTTTGGCATCTGCTTGGCAAGCACAAGGCCCTGAGTTCAATCCCCAGTAACCACATACCACAATGCTGGGCATGATGGCTTCATCTGTAATCCCAGCACTCAGGAAGGCAGAGGGTTACAGGAGAATTGCTGTGAATTTGAGACTCACATGGGCTACACAGTGAGACTGGAGCCAGCCTGAGCTACAAAAGTGAGACCTTGTTTCAAAAAATAAATAAAGTACGATAAGTTACACTTACTTTAATGAAATAATTGGATAAAAGTAAGAGAAACCATTCCAGAGGTAATATTAAAATAACCCACAAGGAGAACATCCTTCTTGTCTTTTTCACTGCAAAAAGCCATCTATGTCTTGTTCTCAAAAGCAGATGTGTACACAGCTTGTACATCACATCCCCTGTGTCTCTGCACTTGCACACGAAACAGAAATAAACACGAGATAGGTGACTATCGCAAGCAGTATTCAGAGTGAAACTGCAGTATTTCAAAATCATCCCTGAAGTCTACAGTGGGCACTTGGAATAAGAGAACATCATTATCTTACCAAGTAACACCATTCATTGTCACAAACACATCATCAATGAAATGATTTCAGTTCAGTTTCACCTCTGAAAAGATTAAACATCCTTACCCAATTAAAATTCTATCATAGCCCCCAGGCTACTGTTGCAAAGACTGCGGGTTACCAGCAAGCCCTTCAAACCTTTACCTCTCCAAGTGGTTCCTGGTAACTGAGAGAACCATTCAATTCTCTCAATTAAAAGAAACTGGAACTATATCTCAACAAACAATACAAAGCAGAAATGTATTACTCTCTAAACTCTGATCCTTGACAATCTTTGCTCACCTGATCCCAGCCAATTACCATTCCAATGACTATGACCAAAGCTAGCTTGACCAAGACTTTCTTTGCTACGTGGAGTCAATGAATTGTTTGCCTGGATAATTCCTCATTGTGTGCAAACAAATGAGAAACCATATCATTTTCTTCCTTGGATTACCAAGAAATACAGGACCTGAGGTCATTTATGTCAGCAGGTTTCTAATTCTGCAAAACAATAAGCTGATTTAAAATACTAGAAATCCCAGTATCCTGGACCTGGAGCACTATGACTCTTGCTGCAAAGCATCTCACTCTGAGAGGTCTTCTCCCTAGCTTCTGAAAGCCTTGGGTGAGATCCTTGACCACTGCAGTAAGGACAGGGGACAGGATGCTTGGGAGACCCTCTGCATCTACCAAGGGGCCACAATCTGGATTTTGCTCCACTTAACACATAGAAACAAACACCAACTCACAGGGTCAAAGCAACAGGGAATAGATCAAAGGTAGTTCACTATTTAGAGCCCTGAGCGGAGTCACCGCTGGGAAACAGCAAGCTTCTGTAAGTACCCTTCTTCCCACTCAGGGAACTTGTTGGAATGTCCAACTCTTGGTCACAAGCTTCTCCTTCTCACACTCATCCTGATGCTTATGGTCCCATTTCTGAACTAAACAATATCCTCTTCGTCCACACTCTCACCTCCAGTTGTGCAAGAACTGATAGACCAAATCTCCTTCATTAAACACAATTACAGCACTGGATATATTCTGCTGTGATTGTCTGTCTCTTGTCCTAGATTGTGAAACTCTTTAGGGCAGAGAGACTGTTTTGTCAGTGTTTATCACCAACAGCAAACTCGCTCAGCATTTGAAACAGACAGGAAATTAGAAAAATCTGTTAAACTCAAGTTGAAACATCATGTGCAGGTCAGGACTGTCATCAGTGACCGGGGTGAGTATCCCCTTCTATGAAAAGATGAACTAATTTCTCACTGATTAAGTCGCCAGTCCTGGGAAATGTAGATGCACAATGGGTTCCATTGAGCAGTAAGAATATTTTCTATTCATTTAATTCTTTTACTTTCTAAACATGTAATCTTCCTTTTAAATACATTAGTTATTCTTACATTATAAGGACACTTATTTCTTTTGCTTTCAACTATTCTAACTCAACACTCTGGATTTCATATTTTAATATAATCAGACAGGGATTTTTTAAACCAAAAAGCAATGCTCCGAGTACCCGTGACACTTCCAGACATTCTGCTGCCAGCAGGAGTATGACAAAGTTCTCAACTTTGAGAAGTTCACAGTCTATTGGAGGAGACAGACTAAAATATTAACTTTCAATAGCCTACGACCTATAGGATAAATAGGAAAGTCCATCAGAACATAAAGAAATGAAATTCATTTGTGACATCTTGAAATTTGATGAATAAAATGAATGATAAAATGGACTACTTGATTCTTATTTACTCCTACTTCTAAGTCATTAGTTTGCTTAATGAATGAATACCTCTAACAACCGTGTGTATCAGGACTTGCTCCAGGTGCTATCTATATAAAAATATCTACTCACTAGCCCTCTGGGTAGGCCCTGAAATTATAGTACTTTACAGATGGAGAAACTAAGAGGAAGGTTTAGGCAGCCTCTCGAGGTCAGCTGTTATGAGAAGCAGCGTCGGGCTCTCATTTTGCAGACTGGCTCTGCAGTCTCAGCTTTTAGTCATCCTGTCATAATGCCTCTTAGGTCAGAAAGCAAGTTTGCAGCACTTTAAATGTGCTCCTGTTATTTCACATAATCTTCTGAGAGAAATTTAAACAAATCTTAGAAACTCAAATGCTCTCTAGAGGACTCCTTTCTGCGATGCTCACAGGGCTGGATTTTGATTTGCGCAGTTTCTACCCCCACGCGCCACGGATAAAACATGGCTTGTGCCTCTCACATTTCACAGAGCCAGTAAAATGGCATCGCTTTTGTGAATGTGGATTTGTTAACTGAGTGAAACAAAAAGGGTGCTGTATGCAGAGAATTAACAACTGAGTTCTGTACTTTCTCTCCTTTGCCCAAGTATCAAATGGCAAGTGATCCAGAGTGCTCCAAGAATAAATTATCTTAGATTGTTCCCCAAATTCATGAAGTACATCCCTGAATACCATTTAAATAAGGAGTATTTGCAGCTTTAAAATAACTCTTTTAATGTAATTGATGAGATTGTTGTAAAACAGTAATAACTTTGCCATGATATTCATGAAAATAGCCTGTTACTTCATGTATTTATTTGTATAATAAATTTTTCCAGTGTACATCTTTCCATCAACATTGTATGATGTTAAATACAGAAAGTTAAGAAGCCAATTAAGATATGATCTTCTGTGAGTGTAAAATTCCAAAGGAGCATATAAACTACAATAAACAAAGTCTAAAGAAAAACAACAAATTAAGAAAAATTGTCATTACTTGAGTTGTAGCTATAATTTGGATTTAGGGTCCTGTGAAGACTCATGCACTGAAAGCTCTGTCCTCTGCGTGGCACGATAGGAAAAAGGAGCAATTTTTTTTTCTTTTTTTTGAGACAGGGTCTCACTTTGTAGTTCAGGCTGGCCCTGAGCTCAGCCTCAAACTCACATCACAGCAATCCTCTTGCCTCTGCCTCCCGATGTGGTGACCGGGGATTGAACCTGGGTCCTTGCATTTGCAAGACAGGCACTGGAACCACTGAGCTAAATCCCTGGCCCAAGAGGAGCAGTTTTTAAGAAGCGGGGCCTAAGGGCTGGTCTTCCAGCTGGTGAACCAGTGGGATTACAGTCTCTTCCTCTTTCTCTCTTTTGCTTCTTGCTTTGCTCAGCTCCAGATTTGTGCCATGTTCTGTCCCCTTTCTGCTCCAAAGAAATGAAGCCAAAATATTATGGACTGAAACTTCTAAAACTGTGAGCCAACGTAAGGCTTTTTTCTTTATAAGTTAATCTTTTCAGGTTCTTATTGTAGTTATTATACAACACTGGCAAACATGCACATATGAATTGCTAAAGGCTAATTTTCATGATGTATAAACAGCTGTGTCAGTCAACTAGAAAAATTATAAAATACAGCAAAAATGACAATGATTTGCAAAAGCAATTCACTGAAAATAAAATAAATATTGGGAAAAACATGAGCAAGATCCCATTGTCCTCAGAAGACACATAAAAATATTTTATTTGTGCTTCCCATGGGTAACAAGAAGAGAGAAACAGGGACTTGTACCTTGTTCATGATATGATAAAATTATGCAACAGGGAGTCATGGCTCGTCATGGTGGTGAAGCAGAGTTACAAAAGACGCACACATCTGGAGGATAAAGGTCTCTCCTCTTATGTTCTATTACATCTCTTAGAGGCAGATAATGACACTATTCCCTTAGATGGACTGTCCACATTGAGTACATGTCTTTAAAAAGAGATGAACATCACCAGTTCTGCACCCTCCTCTATGTTTTTTTGTTACAGGCTATAATCTTCCTCAGACCTCCTTCTCCACTGTCTGTATGATGGCAACATATTCTCCTTCTTTTGACCTCAGAACAACTACAACTTACATTCAGTCAACCATTCTTCTGTGGAGCTGTGTTTTATTTCCCCAACCAAATGCTAGAAAGATAGAATGGAGGATGGTAGTTGGCATGATCATCCTGTACTACTTCTTCACTACTGAGTTTGTTTCTATGGTATAATGAACGCTACATGTTACATAAATATATTTCTTTGGTTGAAAGAACATCACTGCTAACCACTCTCCCAAAATCTGACCTCACAGGAATTTTGCTTATGTACTTACCCCTGGGACTATAATTCATTCTCCAGTATGCTCTTTTATTTTATCATAGCAACTGTTTCACTCACCAAGGGACAGCATGTCAGCTGATCAGCAGGATTGAATGTAGAGTTAGCCAGGCCTGTGGCATGTGCACTGAGCAGCTTCCTGACTATATTACCCTGAGCAAGATAGGGCACAGCTGAGAGCGGGTCCTGCACAGCGTTTCTGCACATCTCATGTCAAGTTTTGATTTTCAGTTTACTTTTATTGATTAGTTGATTGATTGTGCTGTAGATTAAACTCAGGGCTTCAGCCATGCTAGGCAAGTGTCCTACCACTAAGCCTTTATTCTGCTCTTATTTCTAAGGATGCTACTATAGGGAGCAGCTTTGGAAAGTGCACTGTTTCTCTCAAATGAAGAGAGAGCAGATCTGTTTCCTGACCAAGACGATAGTGATCGTGTGTCATTCCAAGGTGAACATTGGGGTGGCTTGCTAGCAAGTCCCTCAAACACTGAGGGTCTCTTGAACCTTCATCTACCAGACATCCATAGTATCTGAAGCGTCTGCCAGGTCACACTCTCTCGCCCCATGGAACTGGAGGTCAAGGGAGTAGGAAGCTCATACCACTTGCTTTTGCCTGAGCAATAAACCACGTTTCTGGCCCAGGAGTTTTGCGTCTTCCACTAGCATCTTTCACTCTTCCTGGCAGACTAACTTGACCTCTTGCAAGAAAAGCAAAAATCTCAAAATCTACAAACTTTTGATAATAGCCTGTCTATGCTTCAGTGTCCCTACATACAATATGAAGAGAAGGTGCTAACTCACAAGAACAAGTTAGTACAGCAGCAGGGCACAAGACTGGCTCCACTCTCACGACTACACACCCTCCCCAGAGGCCGTATGGCGACTCTATCACAAGGCTGCCCCTCAGCCCCACCCGTACATATCACCCCACACCTGAGACCACCCTCTTCTTCACCAAATCTCAGCTCCAGGCTGTGATCCTGTGAACACTAGTTGTCTGCTGACATTCTCGTCCGTCTCTGCTTCCTCCTTCCTGATCACACACAGAGAGAAGAGAACTAACCAGAAGAGAGCATTTTGCAGATGCCATAAAATGATCCTAAATTTCTAGACAATATTAACACCAACCAGTTTTTCTAAAATGGAGAAAGCAACATGAAGTGATAAGAATGAAGAAATAGTGTTGTGAGATCTTATAAGATGGAGAAAAGAATTATAAGAAATATAAAAAATGTCAACAATCACTTACCTACATAAATAGTCAACACATATTATTCTCCTTGATGAAAAATTTGTCCAAAAGACCAATGAAACAAAAACAAAGGAAATGGGACTCTAAGCTAGGAGGCTGGATGACCTTTGATACACTGGAAGTGTTGGAAAGAAGACACACTTTACAATTAGCGGGTCCCAGGAAACCCCAATTCCAGCTTCTAGCATTTGTGGGAACTTGAAGACAATGCTTAACCTCATGAAGCCTGAGTTTATTCATCTCCCAAGTTGGGTAAGATGATACCTCATAGCTCAATAAATTACTAAAGTAGGCACAATGACAAGAAAAATCACTCTTTCAGAGACTAATAAAAACACTGAGAGATATTTACTTTTACTTTCTTTAAAAAGCTAAGAATTTGTAATGGGCACACAATATTCATCAAATTCAGCCTTATAGAACTTGAACGCTGACTTCACTTCTGTGCTTGAGTCAGACTTATCTAGTTCAGTCTCGTATAAATACTTACTTGATTTGATAAACATACCTGTAGCAGAAAATCAAAGAGCGCCATCTTGGACCACTCGTGGTGATGGATTTCCGTGCATCCCCACTCAGGCTTGGGTACCCGGCCATGCAGCCAGCACTTCTGTCTCAGTGAGTGCTGATAGGCTCCCCAGGTGAGCTCCACTGAAGAAGGGGTATCATTTCTGGCTGAAGCTAAAGATGAGTCCCAGAGAACGATGGGACACGGGCGGCCATCTGTGGAATCAGAACAAACTCTCTCTAGTCCACTGAAGTGACAGGATGTTCGTTCAAGCAGGCCACACCCTCGCTGGACTTGCTCACCTGTTCAATGGATCAGACCCTGTTGCATGGTTCCTCTGTCTTCTGAAACTTTAGTATTTTTATATCTCAGTGGCTCTTCCCATTACAAGTCTTATAAAGTAGGAAGTTATTATAAGACAGTGAACACTTTTTAAATGAGATACTTCATGGATGGGGAAGGATTAAGCTACTTAAACACCAATTACAACATCCCCTGGATAATGTGGTTTTATTCCACATCTAAAAGCAGCCACTACAAAAAAAGGAAAGAACTCAGACATTTATAATTGTCTATTTAATGTCTGAGTGGAGCTACTCTATTTGTAATAACAACTGTCTGATTTTCTGAGGCCACATTATGATGCCAGGAAGAAAAAGAAATTTTAGTAGTTACAAGTTTCAAAATAAGATCGTAAATTTTGGTCTTTTTTTAACAGAAATTGGGCTTCCCCAGAAACACTTTTGGCCACAGGTAATTTCTGCACACACAAATTCACCAGGCGTACTTAGTAAGGCCATTTCTTCACTTGCGCGTGTGCGGATGCTAATCACCCAGACTGTCTGTGTCTCGCTCACTCCTGATGGGTTAAAAATGCAGCCTCTTTCCTTGTTAATCTGAATAAAAATGATAAGCCCCAGCAAAGTCATCTTAAACACAGAAAAGGCCAGATAAGGCACACTGAACAGCACTTCAGGCAGACACATCATTTACCTCTGTGAAATAGTTACAGAAAGATGAGGGTGAGGAGCCTGCCGATAACTCACAAGTCAGGACAGTGCCCTAGGAAAACATAGTACACTGAAGTCAGTCTTTTCAGGCCTAAACAGCAGGTGTTTCTGGAATTATGGCTGGAATGTCCAGACATGTCTCAAGAATCTTTGAAATCCCTTTAAAATACGCTCAAACGCTCTCAATCTCTAATTTTCTTGTTTGCTATGAACTTTTATTTCCCCACCTTTATTACTTCCTTTCTTGTACAGTTCCTCTCTATAGAAAAACAGTCATCTTCTTAAACATTTTGGAAGGTGGTAATATCCTGGCTTCAATTATTTTAACAGCATTCATTTAATTATTTTAATCACTGCATTTTGGTTTTGTTCAAAAGAAAAACTGCCTCTCTTTCACCTGGAAAGTTAGGCCAGGGCATGTAGAAAGTCCTCTGCTTTCTACAAAAAATGCCACAGTTATTAACAGGCAAGAACGGAGTAAGAAGAAGACACATGAGCCATCACAGGAGCATTTTGTTTGTAACCTTATCCTTTTCTTCTATTGCTTTCACTTTACTAAACAATTTGGGGTAGCAAGGATCTAATTATTTCCTTGGATATAAGATCATGTTGAGTATTTATAGCTGGCACATGGAGCCAGTTAAATAAAGAGAGAATAAAAAATTTTCAGGTAAAGTCAGACCATCGAGCAGTGGAAGACAGGTTTGGGCAAGTGCAGCCAAATGTGGACAGAGACAGAGCACAGCTTTCAAAGTCATGTGCTCTGCAGACGTTTGAAGATGATCACCAGCGCTGCTCATCAGTCTCTCCAAACTCACACACAGACAGCACTTGGGAGAACCATCACTCCTCTCCCAGGGAGAGGAGGCATTCAGAAGGAGCAGAAAGCCAACAGTGAACCTCAGCCACACAAATCAGTACTCCAGACAGACAAGACAGCAGCTTCCACAGCAATTCCCACAGAGCCTCCGGAGGACGAAGGGCTGCTCTACACAAACAGCACAAACTCTGGCCTCTCTCTCTCTTCCTCCCCCTTCACTTTTTAATGGAAAAGTAAATCTCCTCTTTTAAGCAATGTTGAAAAAATGTATAGCTAAGAAAACTAAACTTATCTGTAACCCATTTTTCTTGTTGTTTAGATACTCCATTGTTTTTTACATAGCTTTTATTCTCATTGGAATATATAAATGGATTTCAGAAATTTAAGAAATGAGCACTCTATAGCTTATGATTAAATCCAAACTCTGGAACCCATGATCTTTTGAAAACTAGTTACGTTACTTCTTAGCCTTGTAATGGCAGACCAGTTCTACAATCTCTCTGAACCTACTTTCCTCTTGCATAAAATGAAGCGCACAGTGTGTGTTCATAAACTTTGTTGGGATCATATGAAATTATTAATGGAAAGCTGAATGTATAAATAAATAAATGCCAGGAGAATTTCACTTCCTCTACAACATGGCTTTTAAAGGAACTAAATGAACTTTGATAGATCTCAAGAGATGACAGAAAAATAGCCTCTGAAAAGAGGCATCTGGTTAAAGTAACTTCCCCAAAAGCATTTCTAGAGGAGGTACATTCATCTCTCCGAATTCGGCTTGTCAAGATGAGGCAGTGTGTGCTCTCAAGAGAGATTTCAACAGCAAGGAGATAAAATTCTAACTGTCAGAGCGGTGAGAAAGCAGGTTTTAAAGATATGTGGGTGTTCCTGTAGATTACATGCTACACCGCTCTCTTTAAAAAATGAGGCTTTGCTTTTCTGGTATCTGAATATCTCCCCTGCATGCTGATGGTTCTCCCAAGTTGTTTTTTATTCACATTAAAAAGATGTTCTTCTGAAAAGATGAATACGCCAATGACCCAGGAATTAGTGCGGTGCACCATCTCCTTTGTCAGGCTTTATGAAATTTGTCTCATTCCAAACACTGGCTGACACAGTCTGCCGAACCACAGGTGCACACTTAGTTCATGTGCTGTAGTTGTGAACGACTGTCTGCATTTATCCCTGAGCAAAGCTGAATATAATGTCCCATATGAGCCCAGAACTTTCAAATCCTTTCTATTGCGTGGGCCGAGGTCCAAGAGCCTCTGTGAAGGAGGCAGAAAGGAAGTGACCATCCAGCTCAGAGCCCTTCGCTAGAGACAAGTCTACAGGATCATTGTACAGAACAAAGGCCAGTCGGAGCCTGCAAGCGGCTCTGCATTAGGAAATGGACAGTGCTGGGCTCCACCACAGCCGCCAACCTTGTGAAGACAGAAGCCTTAATGCAGCACCCCACCCCAGTGTGCAAGGCACTTACTGATGTAGACACAACATCCTGTGATATCACATGTGTGATACCACAGCAGGAGCCCAGGGGCTAGTCATCCCTTAAGCCCCATCAGCTCCCATCACCCTAATAGCAAGAGAATTTGAGCAGTTAAGAAATATTGGACTGAAGTGAAAAAGCAGATGTTCTCTCCAGGCTTAAGGTTGGCAAACATGGGCAAGTTTGCAAGGACAAGGAAGGACAGATTAGGAACACATGGTGTGTGAGAGCTGTAAAGCAGGTGTGAGTTTGAAGGGAGAAGGGAAATTCTGCCTGCACTTAAGATTTGAGGAGTTGTTATTTCATTGATTCATTAAGTGAGTATTTACAGGCACCTCATGCTCACCCATTACATTATTCACAAGTGTTAAGCTGTGGAAAGAAGCGAGGTGACCATTATTAGATGAATGAGAGAAGAAAAATATATACAATGAAATCTTCAGCCAATAAAAAGGGTGATTCTGTCACTTGGAACAACACAGGAGAAATTGGGTGATGCTGTGTTAAGTGAAATAAAAAGCCAGGCACAGAAAGACAAAAGCTGCCTGGTCTCATATGTTGAATCTAAATGATTGAACTCGGAACTGGAGAGCAGAGTGACATTTCCAAGTGTGGGAAAAATAAACACACAGGGAAAGGGGAGGCGCTCGTCGGAAGGCTTAAAGTTAGAGGTAGAAGAGCGAGCTTTAGTGATGTGCTGCACAGAACTGTGACAGAATAAATATGCACCGTGTATCTCAAGACTGCCAGAAGAGAATTTAAACACTATTGCCACAAGGAAATGCTTAATGTGTGAGCTACAGACTCAAGCAGCCTGATTAAATCATACCACATAGTGAACATATATTAAAACATCACATTGTGCTCCATACATATACAGTTATTATCAAAGGTGAAATTCATTATATAAAAAGCAATACATTTCTAAGTTAACATGCTTCTCCAAGCAAAAGGTAAAGGCATCTATACTTCTATAGCTTCTTCACTTTCATATCTTATTTTCTTGAAGTTGGGCTTAGTTAATATCGTTCACATGTTTCCTCAAAAAGTAGCCAAGGGCAAAGCCAAAGAAGCAGGAAAGAAGACAGCCTTTGACTGGCTCCGTCACAAATGACTTAAGCAGCCTAAATGCCCAGCTACACTGTAAACACAGAGTCTTCTTTGTTCTGAACCTCTGGACTCGTGAGCAGAACTTCAACTTTCCAAGTTGCCCTGGACGTTGGCTGCACAAGACTGGGGCTGTGAGCATGGAAACTCCCAGACTCTTCTTTGGCTGCTGTTCCACTGAGAAAGTCAGGAAGCAACTGGACACCGGGGTGGAAGTACAGTGGCTGCACCATACTTCTCCCCAGACCAGCGCTTGCTGCTGGTGAAGTCTCCATGACAGGTGGGAGACAGTCTGGGAGACATGCTCGCTGAGTGACAGGTAAAGCAGCCATGGATTCCCGCACACAGCAAGGTCTGTACAGCAGGAGACACAGCCCTTGTCCTCCCCTGACTCAGACTCATTCCACTTATGACTGACTCCCTCACTTCACCCCTTTAATCCCCAGTCTTCAATTTTTCAGATCTATTTGCAGTTTCCTGAGCAGATTTGTCATCATAAGATTTTCACTGGTCTGCTTTCTGCACCCTTTCCCACAGCCGTCCCATCTCTCACTCTAGCCAGATCCAATGTTGTCTCTTCAGAAGTCTTTGCAGCCTTCTGACTTGCTCCACTGTGGTTAATGTTCTAAGCTGAGCTCCTTCACTGCCCTCCTGGAAACCTCCATAGAGAGGTTTCTCCTGCATGGCCTGTGCAGTGGGAGTCGCTCTGTCTCCTGCTTCCACCCCGAGGCCCTGCCAGGCTCTTGGTTATGTCTGGGTGGCTCATAGCAAAGCATGGCCCAGGCTTTGGTCACAGGAGTCAACATGGTATGGAAGGATGGCGGGAGGCTGCTGCTCAGCGCTCGCCATTGCATCACCAATGCCTCAGCCATGTCTGGATCAAGCAAAGACCCAGACATTTTCACGAAATGGCTGAATGGTTTGGAATGCCCCAGCACTGTTGGACAGTGCTTACATCCTGAGGAATGGCCAGCAGACCTAGAAAGCATTGGTCTGGCATCTTACTAACATGCAGTTTCAGTGCCTCGACTCCCTGAGTGCAGGAGAGTCAGAGACAGGAAGTAGGGCAGCTCGGCCTGGCATCTGCACCCGCACTCCTTCTGGCTCGTGTCCATCCACATGCTCCGCAGATCCAGAGCCCACGAGGCACAGGCACAATGCAGTCTGTCTCTCACCTTCAGCCCCACATCGGGGCCAGGAGTGGCAGCGGCAGAGGCAGCGGGGTTGCACGCAGAGCCCAGCGAGGGGATGCAGGTTGTGGTCTGGAGGGACATGACATGGAGTGGGCCAGGCCGCAGGTGCAACGGGCAGGGCTGGTGTGCGGGGACAGCAGCCACAGGATAAAGACCAGGGACAAAACCTTGCCGACACGGGTCCCTGCCCAGAGCCACTGTGCAGAGCCTGACGAACCAGACTGTTAGGAATCAGAATGGAATGATGAATGTGACGTACCTCACCCTCCGCAAATGTGCGACCTGGGTTACTGTCCACAAGATTCCCAGAATTTCCTTTAAAGGAAAATTTTAGGTGTCACTTATTTAGTTGAAGCAAATGAAATGGCACACAAGACTGGGGCTGTGAGCGTGGAAACTCCAGGCTCTTCCTCTGCTGCTGTTCCACTGAGAAAGTCAGGAAGCGACTGGCTGCTGGGGTGGAAGTACAGTGGCTGCGCCATACTTCTTACCTTCACTGATTTCAGGATCTGCTTAATGCTTCCTGAGATAGACTGTGGTGCAGATCTGGGTTGCAGATGGGATCCACCCACATTAAAAAAAAAATCTAAAGAAACGTCACAAACTGATAATTCGGCTGAGGAACTAAATCAAACAAAGGTAACATGTATGAATAACATGTGTGAATGACTTTTACCTGCATCAGGCACTGTCATAGTACGCATCAGGTCAACTCAGTTCTCCAGACCAGCGTAAGGCAAGTGCTATTTCTGCATCGTCGTTACTAAACTGACAGAGAGTAAGGAACAGAGACTTTGGGGGACTTACCCTAAGTCAGAGCACAGCAAGGGACAGAGTCGGAGCTCAGGGTGAGGAAGTCTGCAGTGCCCGCCCTCACCTGTAGCCACAAAGTCATGTGATGAGGCTCACGGCTTTTCCCAGTGTTCGGTCACAGTCTTGGTCATGGAAGAAAATCCCAGAGAACTGAATTGACTCCAATGTCATTGGGCTGAAATTACAATGTCTGCCCATTCACTGCAGTGGGAAGGGCTGTCTGGCTCCTGGCGCATCTGTGTGAGCTATAGACCAACCCAGATCTGCACCACAGTCTATCTCAGGAGGCATTAAGCAGATCCTGAAATCAGTGAAGGTAAGGCCCTCTCCAGAGCCTTGCCTGTCATGTCAGCACTGTGGGAAGCAGAGGCAGGAGTATCTCGAGTTTTCGCCCAGACCAAGCAACTTAGCAAGAATGTCTCAAATTAAAATAGGATGAAGACATAGTTCAGTGTGAAGGCCTTGGGTTCAATCCTCAGGATCAGAGAGAGAGAAAGAGAGAGAGAGAGAGAGAGAGAGATTCCTCAGGGCACTGAGTTCATCCAGGCCCACTAGCGAGAGTCCCACAAAGCAGGGCACACAGTCTTGATGCCCCTGCTCACTGCTGCCTCCTGGAGTTAGGGTCACAGCAGAGACTGGCACACAGCACCAGGTGCTCCTTGAATATCTGTCAGAGGAACAAAGACCGACCTGATCCAGGAGAAGGGCACGAAGCCTGCGTGGAGTCAGACGCGCCTGCCATGCACACGGTGGTTACCATGGCAACCACTGTCCCTTCTGTCCCAGACACAGGAGCCCAAGGACAGATTCCAGAGGCGGGAGCAGTTGCTGGGCTCCACATGAAGGTCTGTTGTGAGCAAACAGGGGGCGGTGCCAGGCTGCTCAGGACCCGCTCAAGAAGCTGCAGCTGAGCAAGCTGGCCTGCGCCTGACTGGGCAGCTGACTGCTGAGGGAGCTGCAGTGCGGCCTCCCCATCACCAGCACAAGATGCTTTCAACCTACAGTTTCAAAGGCAAAATAGCATGAACCCTCCAAAATATACAACTGAGAATGACTGGCTGCAAGTCAGAGATTTCTAGAATTCCTCCAAAGCGAGAGGGTCAGGAGGTGCTCTCTGTCCTGCCTGCCAGCCCGGCCAGGGCAAGCCAAGGCTGCCCTCCTGCTGCCCTGGCCCTGGGCCTCACCAGGGTTCACAGCTCAAAGGCACATAAGCAGGAAGCAGAAAACCACAGCACACACCTCCCGCCCCACAAGAAAAGGTGCTACATGTGCTGTGCTCTTGACAGATGCAGAGCTGAACCTTACTGCAAAAAATCATCTTATTAAAGAGAACCTTTGGTGCTCAGTTCTGGCAGTGAATGTGCACAGAGACAGCTGCTGGACTGTGCTGTTGCTTCTCACCTAGTTCCCACCGTGCCTTTCCCCAGGCAGCCCGTCTCGTTTTCTGAGACATCTGGACTAACCCTCCAGGGGAGAGCAGTGTAGTGACCAGGACCATCCTGGCTGGCCCCCTGATTCAACTATATCCTTGTGTGTTTAGGGAGAAGCACCCAGAATTCATCCTTTGAGCTAAGAACTTGCCCCTGGCTAACCCAAGGCAGCACTTGGCAACAATGTGGTCGCTCACATCAGCTGCACCAGTCAAAGAGCCTCGAAAGTGGGCTATGAACCAACCACTCTGGTTTCCAAAGCTCAACTATGACTTTTCCACTTTAGGATAGTGCAAAAGCGGTATTCTGGGAGGCTGAGGCAAGAGGATCACAAGTTCAAGGGAACCTAGGCAACTTAGTAACTTAGTGAGATCTTCTCTCTACACAATAAAAAGGTTGGGGGATGTAGCTCAATGTAAAGGTCCAGGTTTCAACCCCCAATATCAAAAGAAACCAAAATGACAAGCATTACATCTGCATCAGCAGATCTGGAGACTAGCTGGATAAAGAAGACAAATAAGCCAACAATTCTAATGCAAACATGCATTGGGTTCTATAACACAAAGGGAGACAAAAGTGGCTCACTGGAAACTAGGAACTCATCATTTCTTAAGTAGGCAGATGGGTTCGAGTGCAGCTAAGTGAGTGTCGACCAAAAAGGAAGACCAGGAGGTGTTCAGAAGGCACAGTTGCACTTCTGTAGAAGTCAGAAGAAAAAGACTAGAAATGAGTGGACGGAGAGAAATACTGAGAAGATGAGCTCTTCTGAGCTTCCATACTTCACATCACCAGAACAGCGGCAAGTGCGGCATTATACTGTGTGGAGTGTTCACAGCTTCTTGAAGACTGGCCTGAATGTATGTCTTTAAATAACCAAATTTGAGAAGACATCAAAAAGCAAATGAAAATCTGGCATTGCTTGAGACACGATCTTAGGAGTTGGATTCATCACTGAGTTGCGTCATTATGACCTGACCAACTTCTTGCCACCAATACTTAGGAAGGAAAGAGCGCTCAGCCATGCTGGCCCAGCAGACTTCTGCTTCAACTGAACTCTGGGTCTCCAAAATGCCAAAAAGTCATAGGGCAGATATAGAAGCCTGGCAATCAAAAGCTTAATTAATCAATCAGGAGATCAGGGTTTTAGTTACAGATTTCTCACTTAAAGAAATGATCTTTGAGGGTTTGGGAAAAACTAAATAAACTTATCACTTCACGCTTGATTGAAATGGCCAATGCTTACTAAAGGTGCTTCATGCCAAGAATTACATGTTTCCCACGATGAATTAACAGTGACCTCATTGTTAATGACATGTCACAACTGAGGAGGAGACAGACAGAGAGAGAAACAGAGACAGAGACAGAGATGCAACATTTCAGGTCAGAGGATAGGTTGATTTGCACCCAGGGAGACCACAGGCACTACTGCTTTTCTCAGCTTCCATTCCAGAGCACCGTCAGGAAGCTCAGAGCACACAGCAGAGCCCCCTGCCTCAGTGCGCATATGAGGGTTCACTTTCTCCTCTCTCAGACCTTTAGGTAAGAACCTGAATGGCAAAGAGTGTAACAAAGGAACCCCAAACCTGCTTGCCCTGGATATTCTCCAGTGTCCCCCCATTCTAGGGCCCACCAGGCTGCTCTTTGACACCTGGCTGTTCTAATTTAAGTGATGAATGACACACTCAAGTCCAAGGTTAAAAAGTTATGATCCAGGGGCCGGGGAGTTAGCTCAGTGGTTCCGGTGCCTGTCTTGCAAGCGCAAGGGCCTGGGTTCGATTCCCCGGTAACCACATAACAATACTGGGTGTGGAGACTCACACCCAGCAGCAACCAGTACCACATACCACAGTGCCGGGCGTGGTGGCTCACGCCTGTAATCCCAGCACTCGGGAGGCAGAGGTAGGAGGATTGTGATGTGAGTTTGAGGCTGAGCTCAGGGCCAGCCTGAACCACAAAGCGAGACCCTGTCTCAAAAAAAAAAACCTAAAAAAAAAAAACTTATGATCCAATGTTTGCTGGACCTCCATTCATAACCCTCCTGAGCCATATACTTGGTGGAGGGGCTGAAGTCAGTTGTTTTGGCTGAATACATCTCAGTTTTTACACTAGGAATACTAGCAATACCCACGTTGTAATGAAATTTACAGAAGCCCTGCCTATATGAATCCACGAGAATGGTGCCTGGTAAATAATAAGCCTCAGGAAGATTGAGCTTTTGCCAACATTAGATCAAATGTTTGATCTCAAGGGCAGTGTTGTAGTCCTCCAAAACACACTGCAAATCTGGAGCACTCAGATGAACCAGTAAGCGAATCCCTAGTGCCGGAGACATTCCACTCTAAAGCTAAATTGTAATCCTGGAGCCAATGGAAAAGTGGGTCAGTTCCATCTACTGCTGAGAGCTTTTATCCTTTCAAATCCTGGCTTCCTGAAAACCTCACTGAAACGCTAACTTTCAGGGGTACAGGCAGAGTTTTAGGCTGCAAGAATATCTCGGGGTTGCCAAGCTGTTCGAGGTCTTTCTTAGCCCCCAGGGCCATCTCGGGTCCCCCGGAGTCACTTCTGGGATCGCTGTGCACTCGAACAAGAGCCGCTGGCTGATGTTCGTAGGTTCCAGCCTCGACTTGGCCTTGAGGTGGAGAGAACATGCGCTACCACGGGCCAGGACCACAGGCTGCAGAGACGCTGCACACCCTGAACCTCCCTCCGCATTTGCCTCCAGAGAAGGCAGGATCTTGGACATCAGCCCCACGGGCCGCTGTCGTGAAGGCTGAGGAACCCACGGCCCAGGGTACACACTGAGCACACAGGCCACGTTCGCTGGGTGGTCACTTTTCTCTACATGCATAAAGGGGGTTAAGTCTGTGGGAGGAACAATCCAGGGAGAGGTCGCATCTCACTCGATCTGGCTCTGGACATTTACAAAAGATTCCATCTGCCAAAGAAAGATAATTCACTTCTTTCTTTTGAAAATGTTCAGAGGGCGAGTTTCTACTTCCACAGTAACCTGGAATGACATGCCCCACTGTCAGCAGGCCTGCGCCCCACCCCGGCCTCATGAGGGTAGGAAGCCCCCCCACCCCGAAAGCAGCAAGGACGCCGGCACAGGGAGCGTGGATGGAGAAAGCGGGCAGGCGGAGTGGAGGAGAGGAGAGAGTGAGTCCCGCTCAGCCAGCAGCGCAGCCCAACGCCCGAGCGCGTTACCTGGGCTGAACTCCACTCTCCTGCTCACGGAGGGCAGCGTCCTGTTGAGCCCCAGGATCCTGTCCAGGTGGAAAGCGAACACTTCGCTCATGTCTAGGGGCGACTTGAGCAGTGCGCATGGGCTGGGGCCGCAGCGGGGCAGGGGGCCGGCGTTGGGGTCTCCCAGCACCAGCAGGTGAGCCCCGCTGCCCCTCCAGGACACAGGCCGCAGGTGGGACACCGGGGTGTCCGCCAGCAGGCGCAGGCTGCGGATGTCATCTCTGCTCAGCCACGAGGGGGCGCGCTCGCTGTAGATCCTGATGTTGCTCTCGCGGGTCGGGCGCGGCTGGAAGCCAGGACCCGGGGCTCGACCGCCAGCGCCCCGCAGGCCGGCCTCGGCCAGGTCCCCTCCGTGCGCCTCTGCCCGCGGCTGGAGGGACGCTCCGACGCGGAGCCCGAGTCCCGGTCGCCCCGAGGCCGCCGCCTGCTTCTTCCTGCGCTTGGGCCTCACCGTGCCGCGGATGTTGGCCGGCTTGCTGCGCTTGGCGCGCAGGGTGATGTACACCACGTTGGGCTGCAGCGTGGTCCCGTTGCCCGGGGGCTCCGGGGCGGCCAGGGTGCCGTCCAGGGGGAGCTCAGGGAAGGCGGCCCCGCCGGGCTCGCGGGGGCGGCGGGGCCCCTGCTGGGCGGCCGGCTCGCGCGCGGGGGACGGGGACGAGCGCCCCACCTGGCTGACCAGGAAGCCCAGGTAGAGGGCGCAGGCCGTGCCCAGCAGCAGGTTCCGGCGCGTGCGGGGCCGCCGGGCGCCCCACAGCGTGCGCACCCGAGGCAGCCGCGGCAGCAGGGTCATCGCGCCGGCGCGCGCACATGGCCCGCGGGGCCCTCGGGCTGCCGGCCGCGGCGGGCGGGCTGCATGGCTTCCGGGGCCGCGTCCGCGCTCAGAGCCCGCTCGCGCTCCGGGGCCCGGGGCGCAGGCCCGGAGCAGCCGCCGCGAAGACCTCTGGCCGCCTGCGGGAGGAGCGTGGGCCCTGGGAATGAATGGAGACACACTGAGTCACCGCGGAGCGGCTCCTCCAGCGGAGGACGGACCGGCGTTTCCTTCCCTGCCAGCACCACCACCTCCCGACACAGGGCTGAGTGGAAGATCGGGAGAAAGGTGACGGGCAGACAGCGGACTTTTAATACATCTAAACCCGACAGAGGTGTAGAACCGATGTGTAGTGTAAAGTACAGTCGTAATGAAAACACGCCCCCAAAATCCAAGACTATTTTTCGACTCCTGGCTAGAATCCTTTCATTGGATTCCGAAGAAAAGTATTAATGTCCGGCCAAACCAGAGCTTTCCTTCCTACAATTCAGAAGTAACTTGAGACAGTTAATAGGCGAATTTTAGAAATGTAAAGCTTCCCCACATTATCTTTAAAAAGTCATCCATTAACTAAACTAGGAAGGCAGAAACACCACATTTTAAGATTTATAAACACGGTCTTTTAATCTAATATTACAGGTTTTGCTTCATAATGTGTTTCATTACTTCACATTAAATGGTAGTACAGTGTAAAGCCATAAATCTCTCTATAACTTGAAGGCAACTCGCCACAAACACACACTCACAAAACACAAACCCAACTGGTGTGTGTTCTTTTTATTTCCCACCAGTCAGCTGAAAGATAAAAGAATCTCTAGCTCCTTTTTTCCACGTTATTCAAACGCAGAAGAAACAGGCAACTTTACTTACACAGCCCGCCAGTGCTCAGTGCTCGGAGGAGGGGGAGGGGGAGGGGGAGGAGGAGGACGACGAGGAGGAGGAGGAGGACGACGAGGAGGAGGAGGAGGACGACGAGGAGGAGGAGGAGGACGACGAGGAGGAGGAGGAGGACGACGAGGAGGAGGAGGAGGACGACGAGGAGGAGGAGGAGGACGACGAGGAGGAGGAGCAGGAGGAGGAGCAGGAGTGCCCTGCTGTCTCCAATGCAAAGAACCCTCGCAGCCCAGGCGCCCAAGGAGGACGCACTTCGTGGCTGAGTGCTCACATTGCTAACATTTCAGCTCAGCCTCAAAAGTACCCTTGAAAACTACGGATGCCCAGAGCAAAACGGTCACTGTAAAGTGGCTACCGCACCGTTTTCAGACATTTAAGATTTTTTTTTTCAAAATACGGTTAAAAATAAACTTTAATTTTAAATTCTGAAAAAAGTAAATGTCCTACAGAATCAACTAGCCGAGTTTTCGACTTATTTCTAACCCCCGGGAGCCCTCTAGTGTCCGACTTGCAAACAGACGCAGAAAGGACTGAACGTCCCTTCCCATTGCCCTGAGGATTAAATACCTTAAATATCCAGTCAGCTGAGGGATCAGGACCCTCCTTCCATCCCGGGAAGCCGGGAAGAGAGGAGTCTAGCTTTCAAGACACGCATTACCTGCCGTCCTGGCCGCTCGCTGAAGGACTCGCCTCCCACCAAGTCCAGGGAAGAAAGGCCTGGAATTTCCGAAAATGCTAAGAAAAGACCATTACGAGTGAAAAAAAAACTAGAAGAATGAGATAAGAATGTGCAGAGATAGGAGAGACATTTATAGCACGACCTGCCCCGTGGACAGGGCACGTGAAGGACCCAGCCTCCCTGATTGGAGGCTTTTTAGAGGCAGGGCGCCGACCGGCCTAGGCTGTCTGCATGTCCTGGCCCTGTCGCTGACCTGGGGTCTCCTGCAAGCTGTCTCCATTTCTGTGACAAACAGCTAGGAACCAAGCAGACGAGGAGGCACAAAGGGCACAGGGATTTTTCTCTTTCCCCGAAGAAAAGAAAGTTGTAATTCTGGTGGTGGTTAGAGAGTCAGAGTATGGTGTGTAATCCTAAAAATATTACAGTTTACAAGGAAAAAACTAGAATATATATAGAAGGAGTGAGACTTCCAGGTGGTAAAATGCCAAAAAATGTAACAGCAATGTTATTTTAGCACTCTGACTCAGACTTTTCTTGCTATTTAAAAGTTGGGGCTCAGAACAGAAAGTAAAAGAAATTCCAACATGGAAGTGACCTGGAAGTACCTGTTGGCTACAGCTAAACTTGGAAAGAATTCAAGTATCAGAGCGATTTTTCTTCACTCCAGAGCTCTTAGTACTGACACTTCCATAAGCACAGAACTATTTTCTGGAGAGTAAATAGGGACATTTTGGAAGGAAACAATAGTAGAGCTGCTTCTGATGGCTTACATATGTGCAAGAGGGTAATAGGCGGAGCTTTTACTAACGGAGCCTGATGACCAGGGGTCAGTAGGACACTCACCTGGAAGACTCAGCCACCAACATGAAAAAGGAAAAACAAAACAAAAAAACCCTGAATGTCCTTTCAGAAGCCAAATTATAATAAGCAAAGCCTTTTTAAAGCAACTGTTTTAGTAGACAAAAGAATACCTGGATATTAAATAAAGACTATGAGCTGATAGGTTTGGCTGCCCCACCCCCATACACACTCAGAAGCATCTCTGTGAGAAAAATACTCTACGCTGTCTCCTCTCAGAATCCCCGTGTGGGGGACTGTGCCCGGCTCAGCAGTGCAGAGACATCCCCAAAGAGTGAGCAGGCCGGCCTGGAGCTCTCCTCCCGGCTCCCGGGTGTGGTTCTCAGTGGTGAGAAATCGAAATCAAGCCTGCCTAAGCCTGCTTCCCATCCCCGAGAAAGAAATGACAAAGCATCATTGTTGGGGTGCATCTGGAACGTCCCCCCAGGCTCGTGTACAGGAGGCGAGGCCTCCAGGTTCGGAAACTAGGAGATGGGGCCTGAGCCGGGTCGCGGGAAGGGCGTGCCCCTGGGTTTGCTTCATGCCCACTCTCACGCTCCTCCCTTGCCAGTTCCCCGCTCTTCCCCTCCTCCTCTTTCTTCTCCGTCCCTCCTTCTTTGTCTGTCTTTCGGTCTTTCCCTCCCCAAGCTTTTCCTTCTCACCCCTTCACAGCCATCAAGGGGTGAGCAGCGCTCTCCCTTCCCGCAGCTGCCTCAGAAGGGCCCACTCGGCCATGGACTGAACCTTCCAAAACTGAGTCAAATACAGCTGACCCTTTTCTCACAAACTCACTTCACCCCCGAGGCCTAGCTATAGCTCAGATTGGTCGGCGAAGGCTCAGGCTCCTCTCCACAGCCTTCAGAGTCTCTCCTGTCCACAGGCAGATCTGAGGGTCCTTAGAGAGACCTGTCCCCAGGCTTTCTTGATGAACTGCACATAGGGAAAGATGCTGTCATATTCCTTCCGGACTCTTCGTGGGTCAGATCTGCATCTGAGATGATCTGGAAGCACCAGCAGCTGGCATCTAGGTCACAGCTCAAGACGTTGGTCATAAATTAAAACTAAAATTCCAGATATAACCCAACTTGTTCTTATAGCAGCATGGCAATAATTCTCAGCTGATATTCTTGTATATCTTGCCACAGAAATACAAAATTCTCGATCACACCCTTCCCCTAAGTTTCTTATTAAATGAGAAGAGGCAATCACTTGGAAGTCAGCAGTGTTTCCGCTTTTATCTCTGTCTTGGTCACTTTTCTGTTGTTCAGATGCAATTCCTGACACCAGTCCATGGTAGATTGGCTGGAACACAGAACTCACGTGGTAAAGATCAAGCTATTAGATTCATGGACGCAGTGAAACAGAGAAAGGAGAGAAGAGGCGGGAGAGAGACACACCCTTCCAGACCACCCCCCACCCTCCTCCATAGGCTCCGCCTCCTAACAGGGTGATCACCTCTGAGCGCATCTGTGAGTCTACCCACGGATCAGCACAGCGCCGCGCGGCCCAAGCCCAGTCACTTTCCCACAACTCTAC
>PVIR01024636.1:0-25454 GCA_004026965.1 Petromus typicus | reverse complement strand
AGCCGCCATACCTGGCATCGTGGTATGTGGTTACTGGGATTGAACTCAGGACTTTCCACTTGCCAGGCAGATGCCAGAACAACAGAGCTAAATCCCTGGCCCTTCGTATTACTTTCTTGGAGACAAGGTCTTGCTATCATGTCCAAGCTAGAGACTTGAGTTTTCTATGCAGATCATGTTAGTTTTTTTTTTTTTTTTTTTTTAGGTTTTTTTTGAGACAGGGTCTCACTTTGTGGTTCAGGCTGGCCCTGAGCTCAGCCTCAAACTCATATCACAGCAATCCTCCTGCCTCTGCCTCCCGAGTGCTGGGATGACAGGCGTGAGCCACCACGCCCGGCACTGTGGTATGTGGTACTGGTTGCTGCTGGGTGTGATTCTCCACACCCAGTATTGTATGTGGATACTGGGGAATCGAACCCGGGCCCTTGCGCTTGCAAGACAGGCACCGGAACCGCTGAGCTAACTCCCCAGCCCCCAGATCATGTTAGTTTTGAACTTGTGACCCTCCGTAGGCAGGAGGTCCCTGAGAGCTAGGGTTACAGGTGTGCATCACTGTGGTCACAGTAGTCAGCTTTAACAGGCAGGGCTGATTAGAGTCTGTGTATGTACCTTGACGGAGGAGCAGGTCATCTCGAAGCAAGCAGATGAAGTAGACACAGCCAGGCTGGGCATAGTGGGGCCGCGGGATCATGGGCACTTCCTGATAGGGGAAAAAATCCATGGGTAAGGGCTGGAATCAATGCACCAAGCCTACTGATTTCTAGTCAAGAGAAGAACTAAACCCTAAAACCCTAAGGCTTGCTATTAACTCATTTCAATAACACCACAGATAAAAAAAACAAAGACAAGAGCAAATGGAGTTATCAAAGTTGGCAAAGTGGAATTAGAAGAAAAAGTTAGCAGGCTGAGTATCTCTATCAATATTCTAGGGAGCAATGACTGTGTGGTTGCTCTGTGCCCCCTAGAAGACATCTGAAAATGTGTTAGGTCAACACTGCCTACTGTTAATGACTGGGGGATGAATGCACTGATATTCAGAGCCATGGGCCAGGGAAGTCAAACATTTTGAAATGCATGCCAAACAACAAGGAGCTGTCCTGTCCACCTAGAAATGACAGCAGCAGCACTGTTAAGGAACGCTGTGCTGGGGATTTTTAGTTCAGGGGTTATGTGCAAGGTCCTGGGTTCAATGCCCAACCATTCCACTATCTTCACAAAAGCGGCCTACACCTCTCCTTCTCTGGAGTGACTTGCCCGAGACTGCACACGTAGATATGGCAGCATGGAGATGATGAACCACTTGAGGACATGGGCAGGTCACCACACTGCATGTGCTATAGTGCAGGCCAGGTGTGAAGCTCTGCTGATTCTCAGTCCAGTACTCTTTTCTCCTGACTCTGCATAATATGTGGTATTTACAGTACCAACTTCTACATTTTATAAGCTATTTCTCATATAGACAGAAAAATTTATTTCTTTTTTTTACAGTACTGGGGATCAAACTCATGACCCTTGTGCTTATATGGCAGGCACAAGGCTGCTGAGCTAAATCCCCAGCTCCACCCTCCTTTTATAAGAGAGGGTCTCACTATGCAGTTCAGGCTGGCTTTAAACCTACTGTGTAGCCGAGGTTGACCTCTGAATCGTGGTGATCCTTCTGCCTCAGTCTCTTGAGTGCCAGGATTATAGGCATGTACCTCCATGCCAAACTAAAAACCTTAGTTTTACATACTACTACTTCTATAGATTTCTAAGTATTTTTATTTTCCCTTCCATCATCTTCTTGAGAAAAGGAAGGGTAGATTACCCTCAATGTAAAATTTATGAAACAACTCTATAAAAGTTGAGCAATCTAAAGTAAATTCTGTGTAGTAGGAGTAGAGCAGAAAAGATACCATGTGCTTCATCTTCCACTTACAAACCAGAGTTTTCAGAGCATAGCTTACCCTGTCCACAGGTCTGGGGTCACACTGCTCACAAAGGTAGTGCTCCACATCTGAGTTCACACCCATACAGTCACAATGCTGCCATACCTATAGAAAAGGCAAAATTGAGGAGACCACAGGGGAATGTAGACTCACTTAGAAAAATCTTAGGGGCTACCTGGGCATGGTGACACACAACTGAAACCTTAGTACTCAAGAGGCAGAAGCGGAAGGATCACCATGACTTTGAGGCCAATCTGTGGTACACAGTTAGTTCAAGGCCAGTCTGAACTACATGGAGAGACCCTGTCTCAAAAAAACACACAAAACAAAACAACAAAAAAACCAACCAATCAAACAAACAAACAAACAAAAATCCAAAAACAAACCAAAAAGTCTTACATGGGAAAAAAAAAAAAGCAGTAAGACAAGGTAAAGTAAAATAGGAATTCCCTGCTGTTGGGAGGGTGAGGCCACGTGGACAGCAAGTTCAAGGCTACCCTGAAGTACACACTGAGACCCTACAGCAAAAAACAAAACATGTTGGGGATAGTGATGCATAGCTGTAATTCTGGCACTAGGGAGCCTGAGACAGGATGATGACAAGTTCCAGGACAGTTTAAGACTATATAGTGAGGTCAAGGCCAATGGGGACTACCTAGTAAGACCAGTACTAAAATAAAGAGGAAAAAAAAATGTGTCTGAACAAAAGTATATAGATCTCATAATATAGAGATCTATGCAAATAAAATGGGGAGATGAAGAATAAAAAGACCAATAAATATGCTACCTATTACTTACTAAAGGCATATATATGATGTAGTCACTATGAAAAGGTTTAGTCATAAAATGTTTTCCTTTACCTTTAACTATCCTCCCAACAGCCTATGTGTTATTCCTAACCCCATTTTACATAAGATGTAATGAGTTCACATGTACTAAATGAAGAAACAGGAGGGCTAGGGATTTAGCTCAGTTATTTCGGCACTTGCTTTGTTTTGTAAGCCTGATGTCCTGAGTACACAACAAAAAACCAAAAGAAAACAAAACAAAACAGAGGAAACAGGGCTCCAGCCCAGGCCTTGACTCCTCTAACAGCAGTCTTATACGGGTTTATACATTGTAGTTTAATCTGTACACATGTTACAGAGATTGTATCATCTCTAATCCTTTTCAAAGTAAAGCACTACCTAAACACTACCTTCTTTGATCTGGATTATGAGAGATGAGTAGTGAAAAGTGGCAGAAAAAACAGAAGATCGTTTTCCTCTTTTGTGGACTCTAGGGAGAAAAAAAGATGCTATGAAAGAAAGGCAGGATAAAGAGGAAGGGGGAAAAAAAGGAACTGAGGGTTAGGTTACATGTAATACTCCTCCACACTGAACGCCGTCATTTTGTACTATAAACATCTAAAAAAAAGCCCAAGTGTGGTGGTGCATGTCTGTGATCCCACTAGCCCTTGGGGCTGAAGCAGGAGGATCGCTGATTTTGAGGCCAACCGGGGCTACATGGTGAGTTCAGGCCATCTTGAAGTATATAGTGAGATCTCATCTCACAAAACAGACACGTGCCAGGGATTTTGCTCAGTGGTTCTGGTGTCTGCCTTGTAAGTGCAAGGTCCCGAGTTTGATCCCTGGCGCCACATACCACAATGCTGGGCCTGCTGGCTCACGCCTATAATCCCAGCACTCCAGAGGCAGAGGCAGGAGGATTGCTTGAGTTCCAGGCTTGTCTGGGCTACATAATGAGCTTAAGGCCAGCCTGAACTACAAAGCAAGATGCTATTTCAACAACAAGAATAACAACAACAAACAACAAACAAAGAAAAACAAGGGGAAAACAGTGGAATGGAAACTATTATAGGAAGGGAAATGAGCAACAGGACAGAGATGGGGTTGGGACAAGAGAGGAGAGAGGGAGGTAGTTACAACTGAAGTAAGTTATGTGTATATATGAAAATGTCACAGCAGAACTTACTATTTTCTATACGGAATATGTGCTAACAATTATAATCATAAAAAATGGAGGTAGCAAAAGATTGGAAAGAATAAACGAGAGATGTAAAGGAGGGGAAAGACAGTGTGTTCAGCAGTGAGGGGTAACAGATTCCAAAGCTGAGTTCCAGGGCATAAAAGCCTGCCAAGCCCAGCGAAGTATGCTGCCCTGGATGAGGTCAGCAGGCCCCAGTTTCACCTCCGGGCCTTACCATGCACTTGTCACACTGGATCATGAGGCCTTCATCCTTGTAGAGGCCACAGATACAGCGGATAATGTCATCGTCCTTCTCATGCCCATTGTCCTTCTCAGAGACTGAGGTTTCACTGCTGTCTGCTTCACTTGCAGTTTCTCCCACAATCTCGTCAATTTGGGCTGACGCCTCGTGACGGGCGTTGTAATAGGCCTTTCGTAGTCGGCAAACACCTCTCCCAACTGGGGATTTACGCCCATAGTACTTCTGAAAAAAGCAGAAGAAAAAATTAATTGTTGGTCTAAGTGTAAAAATATATTTGAATGAGTAGCATGATTTATATGTTTCTGCTCTGGATAACAGACTTTTTTTTTCTTCTTTTTTTTTGATACTGCTTTGGATAACAGGCTTTTTTTTTTCTTCTTTTTTTTTTCTGATACAGGGTCTCGCGCTGTGGTTCAGGCTGGCCCTGAGCTCAGCCTCAAACTCACATCACAGCAATCCTCCTGCCTCTGCCTCCCAGAGTGGCCTCCCAGCTGGCAATATAGGCGTGAGCCATCACGCCCGGCACTGTGGTATGTGGTACTGGTTGCTGCTGGAGAGAGTATTGTATGTGGTTGCCGGGGGAATTGAACCCAGGTCCTTGAGCTTGCAAGACAGGCGCCGGAACCACTGAGCTAAATCCCTGGTCTGGATAACAGACTTTTTATAGCATCAAATGCAGTGACAAACAGTTGATAACAACTTGAACTATAACAAATCAAAATCAGAATCTTCATGTTCTTTCCCATTTGCCTATTGCTGTGTCATTCATTTCCTGTAAAAAGCTTTACAGGAATAAATATATAGTGACCACTGAATAGGAATACTTGAATAGGAATACTATCTCATATATTGTGAAAGTTCTCTATGTAGATGTTTGGGACAGATATAGATAGTGAAACAGTGCTATAAGGCCTGAGGTTTAGCTCAGGGACCCATGTTTGCCTTGAAAGTTAGTTCAGTTCCTGGTGGTGGTGGGGAAGAATGCCGTAAATAAAGAATGCTCCAATTCTCGGCTTGTCTACTATTCACTCATTTCGTCTTTCAGCCTCTATACACCTTGTATCGAGTAGTTTCTTCTGTTCTCCAAACACACACCAGGATACTTCAAAATCACTGAATAATTTTCTTTCTATGCACTATACAATATTCGCTCCCGTCCTTTAAATAATTTCAAAGCTACACTGTCTCCAACTGGATCCACCTACTCTATAATTTATCAGCATAATTCCCTCAATTCCTTTCCCTAGAGGTATTTTCTAACTACTTACCTACACATTTCTATGTGTCTTTCATATGTATTTATTTTTTTTGAGGAAAGAAACTGCAGATATATCTCTAATATAGTAAAATAATTATATAAAATAGATTAAAAAAAAGTTCAAGGCCAAACTAGAATTTGATTTTCCATTCTAGAATGTCTTTATTATATAGGATTTTATAGTACTCAGTGCACTATAATCCATACACCAAGAATACTCCATAAAAATGGCTGAGTTTATCATAAATATGAAAGATGATCAAGGGTAAAAATCTTAAACTGCTACAATACTTCTCTTTAGAACAAATTTCTTTTCTTTCCTTTTTTGAGACAGGGTCTTGCTTTGCAGTTCAGGTTGGTCCTGAACTCAGCCTTAAACTCAGCAATCCTCCTGTCCTGCCTCCCGAGTGCTGGGATCACAGGCGCGAGCCCCCACAGCTGGCACTGTGGTGTGTGGTACTGGTTGCTGATAGGTGTGAGTCATTATGCCCAACACTGTTGTATGTGGTTACCAGGGATAAACCCGGACCCTTGTGCTTGCAAATCAGGCACCTGAACTACCACTGAGCTAAACCCCAGACCCTCGATCAAGCTTCTTAACCCTATGCTGGAGGTCAGTGGGTTATACCTCAGCATTCCGAAAGACCTTCAGCATGTCAGCATCAAAAGCTTCCACTGTCTTATAATGACCAACGAGGATCTGCTTTTCTATGGTGACCAGATCTAGGGGATCAGAGATCTTCTCATAATAGTCAGCATTCCTAGGGGAAAAAAAACCAGGGTGTCAATCTGGTTCAGTAAGTAGTTTTTAAAAGCTCAGATGATTAGCACAAATGTGAACCTACTTTTTCTTAGAGGGGAGGTTCATAAGTGGAGCTGCCAGTGTTTGTCGGGAAGAATCTGCAAAAGAATGCAGAGTTTAGGAGAAAGACTAAGTTACAAAAAGGGTAAAAATACCTCATTTGTTTTATTATTAATTTGTTTATTGAGACAGGGTCTCCCTTTTTTTTGTAGTTCAGGCTGGCTCTGCACTCAGCCTTGAAATCACAGCAATTCTGCCTCTGCCTCCCAAGTGCTGGAATTACAGGTGGGAGCCACCACACCCGGCACTTTATGTTTTAAATCTTGAGAGAGGGGCCCAGACCGGTCTTGAACTCATAGGCTCAATCCTCCCACCTCAGCCTGCTGAGTAACTGGGACTAAAATATGTGCTATTGTGTCTGTTTTTTAGGTTTTTTTTGGTACTACTAGGGATCAAAATTCAGTGAGTCACGCACAGTAGGCACATTCTTTGGCTGAGCCATACCTAGCCTACAAACACTATCTTCTAAGTAAACTAGAATACACTAAATGAAACATTAGAAAATAACATTGTATTTTGTTATTGTTGTTTCTTTCTTTCTTTTTTTTTTTTAGTTTTTTGAGACAGGGTCTCCCTTTGTAATTCAAAGGGTCCTGAAGTCAGCCTTGAACGCACCAATCCTTCTGCCTCTGCCTTCTGAGTGCTGAGATTACAGGCATGAGCTGCCACGCGCAGCCAGCAGAAGTTCTTCTCATTCAAAGAAGCCTTGCCAGTTCTTCTTGTTCAGTGCCCATAATAAAACCTGCTTTGGCAGGGAGTTTAGCTCAGTGGTTCTGGCATCTGCCTGGCAAGCACAAGGTCCTGAGTCTGATCCCAGTAACCACATACCACAATGCCAGGTGTAGTGGTTCACACCTGTAATCTCAGCACCCGGGAGGCAGAGGCAGGAGGATTGCTGTGAGTTCAGTGCAAGCCTGGGCTACATAGTGAGTTCAGGGCCAGCCTAAAGTACAAAGAGAGACCCTGTCTCAAACAGACAGACAAACAAACAAACAAACAAATGAATCACTCTCCCTCTCTCCTACCTCTAACAAATGTGTGTGTCTTGGAAAAGAAAAAGATACAGGATAGAGGTGTTTGCATGAAAGCTCTTCTAAAATAAATGGCAATTTTCTTTTCTTTTCATTTTTTAGTAAAGATTGCCCTCTTATTTTTATTTTTTTCGACAGAGTCTCGATAATGGTGATCCTCCTGCCTCAGCTTCCTGAGTTGTAGGATTACAGGTGTGCATCATCACGCCTAGCAATGGCAAATTTCTTTCTTTCTCCTTTTTGTTTGTGCTACTGGGAAATGAATGCCAGGCCCTGGGCTTCCTTCCTTCCTTCTCCAACCCTGTGGTTTAGGCTGACCTTGAACTCACCATGTAGCTCAGGCTGGGCTTGAACTCATGGCAATCCTCTGACCTCAGCCTCCAGAGTACTGGGATTATAGACTGGTGCCACCATGCTCAGTATTTTTTTTTCTTTTTCTTGAAATTGAAAATTGAATGGCTGTGTATTTCAGGCTGGCCTTGAACTCAGTGTAGCCCAGGTTAGCCTTAAACACCCAAGAATCCTCTTGCCTCAGCTCTCGAGTGCTGGAAAGTGTCTGTCACCACGGGCAGCCTGACCATTTCTAAAAACATACTTAACTGTAGTAAAATTATAATTAACACAAACAATTGACATATAAGATCTTTGGATTTTAAAACCACCCTTTCAATTGGGGTTTCAGCTCAGAGGTACAGAATGTGCTTAGCATATTCAAGACTGTGTATTTAAATCCCTGCAAAGAATAATCTGCCCTCTAATTTTAGACTTTAACAAAAAGGAGAATAAATAAACTTCCTAAATTCCTAAGGCTAAAATGTCATTTGTTCTTGGTCTTGTATGTCTCAGGATAGGGTAAGTGATATGCTTTTAAAAAAGTTAAGAATTCAGCAAGGCTGTGGTTACCTTTGTAAGAGATGATACCATCACAGATCTCTTTGAAGATCTGGGCTAAGCGGGCTGCCCGAGCTACTTCAATGTTCTCCTCTGCAGCTGCCAACCGTCTTGTTCGAACAGATCGAGCCGTCTGCAGGGCGGAGAACTGGGTCATGAAGACATCTGAAAGGATAAGGCAAAAATTAATTCAGGAAATGAGTTCTATATGGCTTTCTCTTGCCCAATTATTTTTTGTAATTTGTTTTGTTTTCTTCCAGAGTTCTTTCTCCTCTCTTCAAAGAAAAGTTGAACCACTGGTATTTACCCTGGCAGAAAGGTTGGAAAACAGGCATCAATTTAGTGGATAAATGTTATACAGTGTAGTATTTGCATAGTTATATGTTCAGGCTTCAAAGAGAATCCATCTAGGGCCGGGGATTTAGCTCAGTGGTTCCGGCGCCTGTCTTGCTAGCGCAAGGGCCTGGGTTTGATCCCCCAGTAACCACATAATACTGGGCGTGGAGACTTACACTCAGCAGCAATCAGTACCACATACCACAGTGCCGGGCGTGGTGGCTCACGCCTGTAATGCCAGCACTCTGGGAGGCAGAGGCAGGAGGATTGCTGTGATGTGAGTTGGAGGCTGAGCTCAGGGCCAGCCTGAACTACAAAGCGAGACCCTGTCTCAAAAAAAAGGAATCCGTCTAGTCAGACATAGTGGTGAATGTCTGCAATCCCACATTCTGGGATGCTGAGGCAGGAGATTGTGAGTATAAGCCTAGCTCATAAAATTTAAGTGAAACCTTGTCTCAGGGGGCAAATAAAAAAAAAAAAAGCTATCACCTCAAATTTATGGTGACAATTTTTCCCCATAGTGCATTTGGTATCACCATTTAATCTGTCTGCAAATTCTTTTCTTTTTTTTTTTCACTTTATAGTTCAGGCTGGTGCTGAACTCAGCCTCAAATTCACAGCAATCCTCCTGCCTCTTCCTCCCGAGTGCTGGGATGACAGGCATGAGCCACCACCCCTGGCACTGTGGTATATGGTACTGATGCTGGTGAGCATGAGTCTCCACACCCAGCATTATTGTATGTGGTCACCAGCGATCGAACTTGGGCCCTTGTACTTTCAAGGCAGGCGCCGGAACCACTGAGCTAAATCCCCGACCCCACACCTGCATCAGTTTTTTGAGTGCTGCAATTTTATTAAAATTTAAGAGGAACATTCCTCAAGGCTTACCTGATTTAATATTCCCATCATCTCGGCAGATGCCATTCCAACGGGTATATAATGATGATGAGTGAATATTATCACTGGTGTGCTTTACTTCCTCCTGTTTCTGACGAATCTTCTCCCAGTTTCGGACTAAGAACACATGATGCTTTAATACAAAGTTCCTGCAAAGAAAGAAGAAAGGTAGTCCTTTTACTATTATCATTATTTTTCTTTTTACTTTTTTGTAACAGGTTCAGGATTATAGGTGTGTGTCACTATGTTTGGCCTTATTATTTAATTAAAAAAATGTTTGATTTTGAGACAGGATCTTGCTAGTAGGTGCAGCCTGGCCTTGAACTCACAGTGATCCTTCTGCCTCAGCCTCCTGAGTGCTAGGATTG
Organism: Petromus typicus; assembly: GCA_004026965.1. Taxonomy (NCBI): domain Eukaryota; kingdom Metazoa; phylum Chordata; class Mammalia; order Rodentia; family Petromuridae; genus Petromus; species Petromus typicus. The sequence continues at coordinate 15,653 of PVIR01024636.1, read as the reverse complement.
CAGGTATATATGACTGTGCTTGGAAAACACCATTTACATGCTATAAAAATTCTGGCAAGTGAAATGGCCAAACCAAAGGGCAGAGATTTATGAAGTATTTGTACAAACTTTAACAAATGTTCCTAAGATGAAGTATGGGCTTAGACTGGCTAGCAGATGGAGAATTGCACTAGCAGGTACAGCCAAGGAAATGTGAGATGGACAGAGGCTGGGCAAACTAAGGAAGTAATAGGTACAGACAAATGAATTACATGTAGCTTCATGCTTGCTACTTTTTTTTGTTGATCCTATGTAACTTTGATGATTTCATTATTTGATTTTTATACTAGCATATATATAAATAAATGCAATCACATAATTAATCCTGAATTTGCCTATGAATGGCAATCACCTCAAGAAGCTTTATTTTTACGGGTGTTGGGTTCTACCTCTGGAAATTCTGATTTAAGTCACTTGGGTATGGCTTGGCCTTGGAAGTCTGTATTTGGTACATCAGAAAAGAACCAGGGGCTTGTATATGTTAAACACATCCTCCCTCACTAGATTCACATCCAACCAACACATTTTTTTAGTGCTGGGGTCAAACCCAGGACCTCAAATGGCAGGGACATGCCCTGCCTATGAGCTGCATCTCGAGTCCCCTTGTGACTGTTTATGCTTCTTGTGCTGGGCACACACCACACACATTGCGCATGCCATATAGCTACTCAGAAGGATAAAGCAGAGGATCAGACTTTCAGTCTGGCCTGAGTGACTTAGTGAGACCATTTATTTAAAAACAAAACAAAACAAAAGCTGCTCATGCTAATTGGCAGTTCTAGGTAGAGAACCGTTGGTCTAGATGAAAGGAATTAAAAATGTACAGTATTACATCAAGACACACTCACTGGGCCGGGGATTTAGCTCACTGGTTCTGGCACCTGTCTTGCAAGCACAAGGTCCCAGGTTCATCCCCGGTAACCACATACAATGCTGGGCATGGAGACTCACTCCCAGCAGCAATCAGTACCACATACCACAGTACCAGGGGTGGTGGCTCACGCCTGTCATCCCAGCACTCGGGAGGCAGAGGCAGGAGGATTGCTGTGATGTGAGTTGGAAGCTGAGCTCAGGGTCAGCCTGAACTACAAAGCGAGACCCTGTCTCAAAAAACCTAAAAAAAAAAAAAAAAAGACACATCCACTGTGATTACTTCTTGTGTTTCTGGTGGTACTTGGGACTGAATCCCAGGAGGACTGAGCCATATTCTCAGTCTGTACTATTATATTTTGTTTTTTAAGATAAGGTCTCACTAGTCCAGTCCAGGTTGGACTTCGACTTGCAATCTTCCTGCTCTAGCTTTTCTAGTAGTAGGGATTATAGGCATGTGGCATCATGCCCAGATGGGACAGTTCTATCTGAATACAGGGAATATAAGAAATGACTACTAAAGATCCCTTTTATTGCTCTGTTAACATGTCAACAAAGCAATGATTATTTATTTATTTAAGTACAGGGAATCAACTCAGGACCTGTGCTTTCTTTTATCTTTTTTTTTAAGGTTTTTTGAGACAGGGTCTCGCTTTGTGGTTCAGGCTAGCCCTGAGCTCAACCTCAAACTCACATCACAGCAATCCTCCTGCCTCTGCCTCCCGAGTGCTGGGATTATAGGCGTGAGCCACCACACCCAGCACTGTGGTATGTGGTGTTGATTTGCTGCTGGGGTGAGTCTCCACGCCCAGTATTGTATGTGGTTACTGGGGATTGAACCCGGGCCCTTGCACTTGCAAAACAGGTGCCGGAACCACTGAGCTATATCCCTGGACCAGGACCTGTGCTTTCGAGGCAGGTGGGGCACCAATGAGCTAAATCCCTAGTCCTAGCAATGATTATTTCATTTTATTCTATATTGATATGGAGTCTTGAACTCCTGGACTCAAGCAATTCATTTGCATCAGTCTTCTAAGTCCTGGGACATACCTATATACCCAGCTTCCAAGCAATCGTTTTTGTTTTTTAAGACAGGATCTCACGATGTAGTCCAGGCTGGCCATGGACTATGTAGCTCAAAATGGCCCTGAACTTGTAGTAATCTGCCTGCCTCACCCTCTTGAGCGAAGCAGTGATTTTTAGCCTGTTCTGTGCCATGGATTCCTTCAGCAGTCTGGTGAAGCTTATGGGAATTTGCCTGAACCAAATTGTTTGCAAATTACTTTTAAATTAATTTAAATTTTCAGGTAATTTTTAATACACATCAAACAACAATGGTTTACCATGAAAAGGCTCTGGGCTTCATATCCAGTAATGCAAAATGAAATAAAATAAAATAGAAACCAAATAATACTGAAATACAGGTTTAAAAAAATACTGAAACGCTGGGGATATAGCTCAGTGGTACCATACTTCTCTGGCAAGTGAAGGTCTTGAGTTCAATCCCCAGTATTTTTTTACAAAAACCAAAACCAAGGTTTTGGGCCATGCCTATAACACTCAGGAGGCGAGGCAGTAACATTCTAGGCCATGCCTATAACACTCAGGAGGCGAGGCAGTAACATTCTAGTCCCAAGCCAGCCTGGCTATATACTGAGTTCAAGCACCACTTGAACAACTTAGTGAGATTCTGTTTTAAAAAAGACAAACAAACAAAAAACAAAAATAATTCGTCTTCTTATTCTTTTTGTTTTTAATGTGTGTGTGTGTGTGTGTGTGTGTGTGTGTGTGTGTGTGTATATATATTATATATATATATTTATTTTGGTAATGGGGATTGAACTGGTGACTCTGCACCTGTGAGGGAGGTGCTGGAACAACTGAGATAAATTATTTTTTTAAGACAGGGTCTCACTTTGTAGTTCAGGCTGGTCTTGTACTCAGGCTCGAACTCAGCAATCCTCCCTCTGCCTCCTGAGTGCTGCGATAACAGGCTTAAAACACCATCCCTGGCACTATGGTATATAGTACTGACTGCTGGTAGATGTGAGCTACCATACCTTGCATTGTGGAATGTGGTTACTGCAGATGAAACCTGGGCCCTTGCACTTGCAAGGCAGGTGCTTGAACCACTGAGCTAAATCCCCAGCCTAGAGATAAATTATTTTTTTCCGTATGTGGTATGGAGAGTTGAGAACTCAACCCAGGCCTTGAGTATAGAAAAATACTTTAATTCACTGCATGATAAGACAGAGTAGTAGTTTTATGAACCATAGCAAAGTTTCTGTTTTGTTTTGTTTCTGAGACAGGACTTTACTGTGTACAGTCCAGGCTGGCCCCAAACTCACTACGTAGCCCAGGCCAGCCTGGAACTCACAGCAGTCCTCTTCCTGCCTCAGCATCCTGAGTGCTGATTAAACGTGCGCCATCATGCTCAGTTGGAATCATAGCAACTTTGAGGTAAAGAAAAACATAAATGTTATTCTGAGATATCTGCAATACCTCCAATATGATATAAAAATATCTGTGGGGGCTGGGGATTTAGCTCAGTGGTTCTGGCACCTGTCTTGCAAGCGCAAGGACCCGGGTTCAATCCCCAGTAACCACATACCATACTGGGCGTGGAGACTCAGGCCCAACAGCAATCAGTACCACATACCACCGTGCTGGGCACGATGGCTCACGCCTATAATCCCAGCACTCGGGAGGCAGAGGCAGGAGGATTGCTGTGATATGAGTTTGAGGCTGAGCTCAGGGCCAGCCTGAACTACAAAGCGAGATCCTGTCTCAAACAAAACAAAACAAAAAAACCAAAAATATCTGTGGATATTGGTGACAAAGTCAAAGACATTATTAGTTTTTTTTTTTTTGAGACAGGGTCTCGCTTTGTAGTTCAGACTGGCCCTGAACTCACTATGTAGCCCAGGTGAGCCTCAAACTCAGCAGTCCTCCTGCTTCTGCCTCCCGAGTGGAACGATTACAGGTGTGAGCCACCACACCTGGTGATCATTACTGGTTCTCCTTCCCTCTGAACACACATGCTCACATCCTCTTCCTATACTCATATTTGAAGAATATGGCAACTTTCAGTTAAAAATTAGGAAATATAAAGAAATAATTATTTTTCTTATCCAATGTGGCAGATCCTCCAAACTCTCAGCTTCAGACCTACTGTACAAGGTAAAACGAATCAATGGTAATAAATTTAATTATTTTTTGAATTGACAAGTAAATCACCAAATTTAAAAAGAACTCAGATAAGAAAATCTCCTTTTCACCTCTCTCGATTAGACATTGGCTTCATCTGTAATTGAGGGGTCAATCTTGTTGGGGTATTGATGTTTTCACTCGGCTCTTCAGAGAGATGGCCTCTCTAAAAAAACATATGGATGACAGAAAAAGATCAAATCAGAAATCATGTTTAAGAATAGTTAAAACCACTGTTAAACTGCCACCCTCCAATCATCCCCTTATTCTTGCAGCTTCCAGGAAAAATCATGAGATCATTATTCACCCTTTTCTTGAGCTTGTGCTTAGACTTTCTCTTTTCTTTTGACCGTCCAGACTTTTTATGTGTAGTCACAGGCTGGGCACTTTTGCTGCTGGTAAGTCCATTCATGCGTTGACTCTTTCCTCCAATGATTCCTCGACATTTCTCAAAGCCACACTTGCAAAGTTGCTTGTAAGGGAAAAATAATATGTTTAAGCCCGTGGCCCCATTCACAAGTTCAAAGAGGACAACTGTCCATTTAGAACCCAAAGTTAAGTGTGAGCCAAAGAATTAGAATATATGGAGGAAAATAACTGAAGATATAATAAACAGAAACTAGTCTGATAGGAGTACAAAGGACAATTAAACTTAAGGAATACTTCTTTACCAAAAAAGACCTCACTAGAGAACAAAAAGTAACAGGGCAGTTTCTTCAGGGTTCTCAAACAATAACTGACTCTCATAAATTCTACCTAAAATGTACCAATAAACTCAATTGAAATAAACAACAAAAAACTCCAATAACTGACACTTATGTCCCAGGGAGGTGGAATACAGAATGAAAAATGGTCTTCTTCCGTGCGCCTCTCTGTTTTTATCCGGTACCAGGGATCAAACTCAGGATTTTGTGTTTGCAAGGCAGGTATGGTAGCAATGAGCTACATCCCTGGCTCCTCCAAGTACTTTTCAATGGTTCCGAGTCAAAACTGTTTACTCAAGGTCTACATTTTATTATATAACATTGTAAGAAGCCTATAATTCCAGCACTTGAGAGGCTAAGGCAAGAGGTTCGCTGTTAGTTTGAGGCCAGCCTGGACTACACAGTGAATTCAAGGCCAGCCTGAACTACACAGTGAGACCCTGCTTCAAAAAAGAAAAACTCCCAAGTCTCCAAAAAACATTGTAAGTGACAAAGTGAAATGTCACTCTTGGATTTATTATTCTTACCTGTTTCTCAACATTGAAGGAATGAAAGTTGTAATCGTAAGTAAGTTCAGTTCCAGCTGGCATATCTTTAAGCGCATACAGCCCAATCCGGTATACCCCATTCACAGACCTATGGAGGGAACAAAGAACAGATGTAAAGGCTGCGATTCCTCCTCTTTGTGGCACTAGGGATTAAATCCCGGGCTTCACACTTGCACTGAGCTGTATTTCCAGTCCTGTAACACTTTAGAGACATAAGCCAGGCACAGCACCACGGAGCTACATTCCCAGCACGCTTTTACTTTTTGAGACTGAATTTTACCAAGTTGTCCACATAAGACTCAAACTTGTGATTCTTTTGACTCAATTTCCCAAATGCTGAGATTGCTGGCATTAAATGTACTTGGCTTCATTCTTTTTTTGTTATTATTTCACATCTTTTTCTTCTTAGTTCAATTCTAATCATTTAAGCAAAGGGACCTGACTCTCATGCATCACTTAATTGGATTTCTTATTTGACAAAGCTACTGAGCATGTAATAAATTTGCAACATTGACTGGCTGAACTGATATGATTCAAGTAACATATGATAAGCACTGAATAAATGTTAGATATTGACTGATATTATTACCTTTCCAAGAGTAATTAGGATGAATTGAAAAAACAGCAGGCGCTTACTTTGGCTAAATGAGGGGGTATAATGGTGAACTGCCTGAGACGTTTTATGTAAAGTGAATGCACTGTGGAGATTTCATCTCTGGCTTCCCTCAGTGCCTTCTACTTTGCCTGACTCCCATCTTCTCCATTTTCTGCTTGCTTACCATTTCTGCATTTCACAGTTTGGGTCACAGCTGTGGTTGATGAATCTGGCCTCATTTCCCATGCGGTAACTGTCAATCACCATCCCACTATCCAGGTTCAGACAGTAGTGGTCACTATGATTATGATATTGCTCAATCATCCTGTTCCTGAGGAGAGAAATGATTGAAAGCAAACATTAAATTGAAAGTAATTTTTCTTATTTATTTATTTTTAGGTTTTTTATTATTTGGAGACAGGGCCTCGTTTTGTAGCTCAGGTTGGCCCTGAGCTCACTATGTAGCTCAGGCCAGCCTAGAACTCACAGCAGTCCTCCTTCTGCCTCTGCTTCCTGAGTGCTGGGATTACAGGTGTGAGCTACCACGCCAGGTTGAAAGTAATTTTCAAATATTCATTCTTTCTAAACTTGTACTTTTATCATTTCACTAGTGTCATTATTATTTACTACTGTACCTGAACTCTTGTTCGCTGACAACCTCTCCTAGGTACTCAATGATGAACTGCCCAGCCTTTAGGGGTTCTTTGGTTCTGATCCCCCAGCCTTTCTCCTCAGCTCGAAATCGTTCTAGACATTGTACCCATTCATGCCTCTGAATTCTCTGGTTACAGCACTGTTCACCACAGGGGCAGGTGTTGGGGGAGCACTCAGCAAAAATCATCCTAGAAAGAAAAGGAGTCATTGTACATCAGTCTACACAACATGTACTCTACTGTGGTAGTAGAGACTGAACTCGGATGGAGCACTGAGCTACACTGGCAGCCTGTTTTCAAGTTTTGGGATATGATCTTGCTAAGTTGCCCAAGCTGCTATATATAGGCTTAGGTTGGCTTCCATGACATTCAGGACTACTTTTCACTCATTTTTTTCCTTATGAGAATTTTTAAAAGGAAGACATGAAATAATTCTCTTTTCCTGGGACTGAGAGGATGAGAAGACTGAATTCAAGGTTTCTGCAATGATACACATCCACAACCCTTAAAATTTTTACTTAATGTTTTAATGCAGGGTCTTGCTAAATCACCAAGTTGCCCAAGCTTGACTAAAACATGCAATCTTTCCGTCTTAGCTCCTGTCTCCATGCCCAGCTGAAACAAAACAATGAAAATACCCAAATCACTAAGATTAAAATGTTATATAATTCAAAAATAGCTGGATATGGTGGTTTATACCTGCCATCCTAGCACTTGGGAGGCTGAGGTCAGGAAATAAATTGGCACAATGAGTCTGAGGCCAGCCTGGGATATACAGTGAGTTCAAGCTCAGCCTAAACTTCACAGCAAGACCTAGTCTCAAACAAAAACAACAACAAAAAAAATAAAACACATCACAAATGAAGGCACAAAACCCAATCTTCTCCCAGGGCTCATTGGTTTATTCTTCATAAAGATTCCATTCTTATTCCAATGGATAAATAGCATAATATTAAATCATATGCATGAGCAGAAAGCATAAAGAGTAACCACTGGATTATTCTTTATGTCAAGACATTTCCCTTGTGAAGAACTGCTTTGCTGATATAGTTAACAACCCTGACCTTTTATTAAATTAATTTCAGTGCTGGAAACGGAGTGCGGGGCTTTAGTATGCCAGGACTCTACTACTGAGTAATGAGCCAGCTCTCCTTCCGCATTTTGCTTTTTTGAGGTGGAACTAGGGATTAAACTCAGGGCCTTTGTACTAACCCTGAGCTATCTCAGTAGCTCTCTTTGCATTCTGGGGCAAGGTTTTACCAAACTGCACCGTCTGGGCTGAAACTTTTTTTTTCTGAGACAGGGTCTCACTTTGTAGCTCAGGCTGGCCCTGAGTTCACTATATAACCCAGGAGAGCCTTGAACTCACAGCAACCCTCCTGCCTCTGCCTCCTGAGTGCTGGGATTACAGGCCTGAGCCACCACACCTGACACTGTGGAATGTGGTACTGACTGCTGGTGGACAAGAGTCTCCACACCTGGCACTGCTGTATGTAGTTACTGGAGATCGAACCTGGGCCGCTGCACTTGCAAGGCAGGAGCTGGAACCACTGAGCTAAATCCCCGGCCCCGGGCTAAAACTTTTATTTAAAAAATGATTGTAAAATAGGTAATTTTATATACATATCATGATCACACTCAGCACTGACAGTTTGTCCCAGGATATGATGACATGACTGGATTCTCATTTTGGTCCTCCTGTCTCAGCCTCTTTTCTCTCTCTCTTTCTCCCCCTGAGACAAAGTTTTGCTATATAGCCCAGGCATGTCTTAAACTCACTCATGACCCTCCTGCCTCAGCCTCCTCAGTGCTGGATGACAGCTATGCATACCACTAGCTAGATTTCCCACCTTCTTATAACAATTTTTGTCTTTTTTGGGTGAAGAAAATCTTTTTTCTTCTCATTCCACAGCACACTCCTTGGTGGTCTTCTCTTTGGCTCACCTGGTCCCAAAGTTTTAATTAACAACATACATAAAGTTGCAGCAATGTTTGCATAATACCTCGTAGCATTTACAAGAATTTCAAGGGCATTAAAAACTAAATTACAAATTGGGTGTGGTGACTCACACCTCTAATCCTAGCACTTGGAAGGCTGAGGCAGGATCATCATTACAAGATTGAGGCTAGCTTCAACTACATAGGGAGACCCTGTTCCAAATCACCCCTCAAAACTAAACAATAAACCCCTAGAATACAGACCTAGGTGAAGTGATGTGAGCTTATCTGGGAGGCGAAAGCTGGAGGATTGCTTGAGTCCAGTTCAAGGCGAGGCTGAGTACTACAATAAGATTCTGTCTCTAAAAATAAAACTAAGGTATAAGTGTACCCAGATAAGAGAGACTTCAAAAAATACATTTACTTTTGAGATAGAATATTACTATGTAGTTCACAGTAGTCTTGAATTCATGCTGATCTTCCTCAGCCTCCCAAGTGCTGGGGATACAAGTATTTTGACACCATGCCCAGGGAGAGTGATTTGCAATTTTTTTTCCATCCAGGATAATCATTCAGGAGGAGATGAGGAGAAGAGGAGAGGAGAGGAGAGAAGAGAGGAGAAGGGAAGGGAAGGGAAGAGAAGAACATAAACCTGGGGTATAGAGCCCTGTGTCTCACACGCTAAGCTTTAAGGTTAAGTACTCACTGGGAAACTACTAGTATGACTACTTCAGCCTCTCAAGTGCTGTCTTAAAAAGAAACAAACAAAACAAACTCCCCAAAAACCAAAAATAAAAAAGTTCAAAAATAAAAAGGGCTGGGGATGTAGCTCAGTGAAGGCCATGAATTCAATTTCTAGGACTGGGAAAAAAGGAAGGAAAGGAAAGCAAAGGGGAAAGGGAAGGGGAAAGGGAAGGAGAGGAAAGGAAAGGAAGAAGGAAGAAGGAAGGAAGGAAACGAGAGAAAGAAAGAACAAATGAACGAACAAAAAGAAAGAAAGAAAGACTGTACAAAAGAGATTCACAACAGTGAAATCATCAATTGCAAAACACTGGAAATAAATGACCAACCATAGGAGAATGGTAAACTACTGCATAGTGCAGTCTGATGGTTATTAAAGTTCTTCTTTTGTTTCATTTTTCTGAGACATGGTATCACTGTGTAGTTCAGGCTGCCCTGAACTCATTATTTAGCCCAGGGTGGCACTGAACTCACTGAGATACTCCTGCCTCTGCTTCCCTAGTGCTGGGATTACAGATGTGAGCCACCACGCCTGGCACTGTGATATGTGGTACAATGGATTGAACTTGGGACCTGTGCTTGCCACGCAGATGCCAGAACCACTGAGCTAATCTCTGGCCTCCAACAAATTTCTTAAAAGTGATGAGCCTTTGGCAGGTTAAAGTCCAGTTTTTCCAGCACCATTTGTTAAAAAGGCTATCCTTCCTCCACTGAGGGTGTTTGGCTCTTTTGTCAAAAATGAGATAGCTTAGTGTGTCTGGAATTGTTTCTGGGTCTACTCCACTAGTCCTCGGGTCTGTTGCTTTGCCAGTACCATGCGGTTTTTATCACAGTGGCTTTGTAGTACGGTTTCAAATTGGGGATCGTAATACCCCCCATTATGTCCTTGTTGCTTAGAATTGCTTTAGCTATTCTAGGTCTTTTGTGATTCCAGATGAAGTTCTGAATTATTTTTTCTAGATCTGTGAAATATGCCTTTGGGAGTTCAATTGGGATTGCGCTGAATCTGTATAGTAATTGTGGGAGTATAGCCATTTTGACGATATTGATTCTTCCAACCCAGGAACAAGGGATGTCTTTCCATTTTCTGGTATCTTCTTCTATCTCCTTTTTTAGAGTGTTATAATTTTCACGGTAGAGGTCTTTCACCTCCTTTGTTAGATTAATTCCTAGATATTTCATATAAAGAAGCCCTTAAAGAAGTTTTGAGGGGTGTTTTGGAACAGGGTCTCCCTATGTAGTTGAAGCTAGCCTCAATCTTGTAATGATGATCCTGCCTCAGCCTTCCAAGTGCTAGGATTAGAGGTGTGAGTCACCACACCCAATTTGTATTTGTATTTCATATAAAGAAGCCCATTCTATAGAATGGAGTATTACTCTGCCATAAAAAATGTAAGTTTGAATCATTTATACTTAAATGGACGTACCTTGAGGACATCCTCATAAGTGAAATAAATAGGTCACAGATGTGTAAATATCGTATCTTTTATCTGGTATGAGAAAACAAAGCTATAAATGAGTTCTAGAATGTATGTTATATATCGTGAAATAGAAAACACTCAAAGCATAATGGAGTGAAGGGGGGAAAATAATGAGATTATAACAAAATGGAAGGAAACAAAGTTTATGTATATGTGGGGTGGGGGTGGTAGGGTGGGCAGGGTTATGGGAAAAAATGAGAATTAAGTTGTGTCATATACTGGTACAAATTCTCATTGTTGAATGCAATCATGATGTATATATGTAATGTACCAATAAAGATTTCAATTAAAGAAAAAGTGATGAGCCTGTGGACTATAGTGATACATGAAGATGTACATTTAAAACACACCTTGGTGGGTGAGGCTGGGTGTCATGCTGCATGGAAGGCTGAGGAAGGACTGTAATGAGTTTGAGGTCAGCTGGGCTACAACGTGAGTTCAAGGCCAGTTTAAATTACAAAAATGATGTGCCACCCTCTCCATCTTGTACTTCTGAGGAGAGTATTACAATCTCATTGGCACTGATGATTCAATTTCCATGTACCCACTGAACACTGACAGCAGTCTTCCTCCAGACTGTATCACACCATCCTCTTCACCCTTATTGCAGTTACTGTCTCATATATTGAGAGCTAGGAAGGCGCATAAAACTGTGCTTATTAATACTTTATGAATATTGTGTCATATGATCCTATCAATGTATTATTTTCACAAACCCTTCAAAAATAAGGTATTATTATTGTGGTCCTAGGGACTGAACCTAGTGACTTTACACTGAGCTATATTCTAAACCCTTTTAATTTTTAATTCTGAGACTAGGTCTCACAAAGTTACTAAATTGTTCACATTGGGCATGAATTTGTAATGATCTTGATCAGCCTCTCAAAGTATTAGGATTATAGGCATATGTCACTGTATGTGACTAAGAAGGTATTACTTTATACTTCAGTTTTTTTGGTATTTTTTTTGAGACAGGGTCTCGCTTTGTAGCTCAAGCTGGCCCTGAGCTCAGCCTTGAACTCACAGCAAGCCTCCCAAGTGCTGGGATGACAGGCGTGAGCCACCACGCCCGGCACTGTGGTATGTGGTACTGGTTGCTGCTGGGCGTGAGTCTCCTCACCCAGTATGGTATGTGGTTATGGGATTGAACCTGGGCCCTTGCACTTGCCAGACAGGTGCTGGAAGCACTAAGCTAAATCCCCGGCCCACTTCAGTTGTTTAAAAATAGGATTTTTTTTTTTAAGAAATATCATTTTATCAGAGGGGTTAAATAATTTTCCCCAGGTCTGCTAAGTACTATAGTAAGCAGATTTGAGTCCAGGGCCTTAAGACTAACTTGCATTTTTTTTGCTACTGTAGGTTCTCCATATCTAAGTGCTGCATGCACACCCTGAAATCTATGCGTAGAGCATTAATGACAGTTACCTATTGAGGCAGTCGTCCACACACCCCTTCCCGGTATCATCATCTGGCTTCTTACAGTTACAGGTGGTGGCCTCATAACCAGAAAGGGGCTTCACATCGACGTAGACATCTTGAGGGGATAGTAAAGAATAATTTGTGAACATCCTGATAATTTTTCAAATGCTGGCTAAAAATCACTGATGATATAGAGGCAGAAAAAAATAGCTCTCAAATTACTTACTTGAACGGATTTTTTTATACAGTGGGACATCTGGCTTTTTGTACAGCTGGAGGGAAAAAAAGAAAAATCTTGATATAGTATTAAACTTCAAATGTGAGACACTGGCATCAATTGTTAAAAACCTAGGAAAATATCCACGTATGTTATTCCTTTGGTAAATCTTTTATATGTTTAATATTTATGATTTTCTGCACTGGATAAATTCAGAAAAACTCTTGGTATAACACTTTTTACCCTGAATTAAAAAATAAGAAACTGATTCAACAGAAGAAGGATAAATGCTTTTAACAGTACATTATTGGTACATTTTAGGTATGTATAATGATAACACTCATCATAGGGAATTTTTTTGTGTGTTTTGAGACAGGGTCTTGCTTTGTAGGTCAGGCTGGCCCTGAGCTCACTACGTAGTGCAGGCCAGCCTCAAACTCACAGCAGTCCTTCTGCCTCTGTCTCTGAGTCCTGGAATTACAGGTGTGAGCGACCATGCTTGGCACTGTGATGTGTGGTTACAGGAGATCGAACTCAGGACCTTGCGCTTGCCAGGCAGATGCCGGAACCACTGACCTAAATCCTGGCCCTCATCACAGGGAATTTACACTTGCACACGGTACATCCTGGCCCTCTTTTTCCCCATGCCCCTGTCCCCCGCAAGTCCCTTCCTTTCTCTATGGACAAAAGCTGTTTCCATTTATTCCTTCTGTTGTCACCTTTTTTTTGTCCTTTCCTTTCTCCCTTCCTTCTCCCTTGTTCCCCTTCTCATCTGAACATTTTCTATTTCCCAATATCAATCACGTATTTTATTTCTTATTTCCACTTCTGGTTTCTAGAAATGTGCTCTGAATGGCATTCTTCACCATGTCACTGAAGAGTTTTAAATCAAAATCACATTGAAAGTAACAGCCATTTATCTAGACTAATTATGTATGTATGCCCTTGGTTCAAACTCTAGCACCAATAAAGAAGAACAAAAAAAGTATACAGGACTTGTTTAGATGATCTAGATAGGTATACAAAATTTTAAAGACGTATACCTTGATTTTTCAACCATCATCATGGTTGGGAATTATAGAAAAACTCATTTCAAATTTTAATTAAGGCAATTAATTTAGTGAATAATGGATACACAGAAGGTGGGAAGAAGCAGCTCTCAGTTTTACCCAGGAAGGCACAGGGTGGGTGTCATACATGAAGAGACAGACTGCAAACATTAGTCAGAAGACAGTAAAACCTAGATAGCAGCTTGGACCAAAATGGTCTAGTTATTAACCAGTCAGAAATAATCTCACCATAATTTTTCAGTCCATATAATCAAAATACTGACACTACTGTTAAAATCTGAGACAAGAACCTAACATATGGATACTCTAAATTTTTTTTTTTTTTTTTTTTTTTTAGGTTTTTTGAGACAGTGTCTCACTTTGTGGTTCAGGCTGGCCCTGAGCTCAGCCTCCAACTCACATCACAGCAATCTTCCTGCCTCTGCCTCCCGAGTGCTGGGATGACAGGCGTGAGCCACCACGCCCGGCACTGTGGTATGTGGTACTGGTTGCTGCTGGGCCTGAGTCTCCACGCCCAGTATGGTATGTGGTTACCAGGGATCGAACCCGGGTCCTTGTGCTTGCAAGACAAGCGCCGGAACCACTGAGCTGACTCCCCGGCCCCTAAAATTGTTTTTGTTTTGATACCACGGATCAAACTTGGGACCCTGAGCTTATAAGGCAGGTGCTGGAACCACTGAGCTAAATCCCTGGCCCTGCAGATTCTAAGAACTGAAGAGAAGCTATCAAAAGAGAAAGGCTAATGGGAACACCAACTGCTTTTTGCTTTCTAAAGATTATCTTTGGTAGTATTTTGAAAATTCTGAAAAGCCTGTTTAGCCCGTTTGTATAAGTAGTTCTATTTCTAGACAATTGTTTTCAAAATGGCACCTAGGAGCTATAACTGCACAAGTCACTGGGGAAAACTTTTCAAGCAAGCATGCAGTAGAGAAAAAGAGGACCTTCCTATTTTTAGTAGGTAATATATTTAAAGTTCTTTTGGGGGGATAAGCTAGTGTAAAAAGGATTAGCATGTATTATGTATATGTACTAATTCCCTACGATGATTGCAATCATTAGGTACTGCAAATATAAACTATTTTTTAGAAAGGTCTTATTGTTGAACATTTTGATAATTCCTATGGTAGAAGTGCATCTTTTGTATGTGAAAAATATATTTCAAACTGAGGGGCACAAAATGTCACAGTGGTGCTGGAAATACATCTAAATTCTCCTGAGACCTGCCTCAAACAGAATTCCTACAGAACACAATCTTTGTTACCACAATAAAAGTGGGGAATAACACAGAAGGCTGCCTAAGAAAGCAGGAACCTACTGCTATTCTGCAGTATAGAGGGCAAATAGGTCACATTAAACATGGATGCAATTACATTTTTCTTAGGTGTCTAACCTTCAAAGGGACACTTTTCAATACTTTGTAAGATGATAATGTAACGAAAAGGTAGAGGAAAAGATCTGCAATCCCTTCCCTCCACCCATCATCACGCAAGAATGAAACATGGTAAAACAGTCTTGGTACCTGATTGTGTTTCCACTGCCAGAGGATGTCATAGGGAAGTTGGAAGTCAATTCTCTTTTGTCTTAGATACTTTCCTGAAACAAAGAACACTATCAGCATCAGATCTAATATGCACTGACAAGAAAACTACATTTTACTTTATGAATTTTCCACTATCAAATTTTAATTCTTTTTTTTTTGAGACAAGATCTCACTTTACGGTTCAGGCTGGTCCTGAGCTCACTATGTAGCCCAAGGGAGCCTTGAACTCACAGTAATCCTCCTGCCTCTGCCTCCAAGTGCTAGGATTACAGGTGTGAGCCACTAAACCCAGCACCGTGGTATTTGGTACTGATTGCTCCTGGGGTGAGTCACCACGCCCAGCACTATTTTATGTGGTTACTGGGATTGAACTCAACTCAGGAGCTTGCAAGACAGACTTGATAGAACCACTGAGCTAAATCCCTGGCTCAAAATTTAATTTAATTGAAATTTTTTTTTTTTTTAGGTTTTTTTTGAGACAGGGTCTCAACTTTGTGGTTCAGGCTGGCCCTGAGCTCAGCCTCCAACTCACATCACAGCAATCCTCCTGCCTCTGCCTCCTTACTGCTGGGATTACAGGCGTGAGCCACCACGCCCGGCACTGTGGTATGTGGTACTGGTTGCTGCTGGG